>OVBI01002587.1:0-18690 GCA_900406495.1 Sisymbrium altissimum | reverse complement strand
GTGGTTATCATCAGATCAGAATGAAGGAAGGGGATGAGTGGAAGACTGCTTCCAAGACCAAGCAATGGTTTGTATGAGTGGTTACTCATGCCGTTTGGTCTCACCAATGCTCCTAGCACCTTCATGCGCCTAATGAATCATGCCCTAAGACTATTCATTGGAGTCTTTGTTGTAGTCTACTTTGACGACATCCTCATCTACAGCAAAGGTTTGGGAGAGCATCTAGGACACCTCCGCCGAGTTCTGGATGTTCTTCGTTCTCAATCTCTCTTTGTNTGTTCATTTTGTACTACTGAAGTTGTCTTTCTAGGCTTTGTTGTTAGTGCAGAAGGAGTCAAGGTTGATGAAGAGAAGATCAAGGCAATAAAAGAATGGCCTACACTTAAGAGTATTGGAGAAGTTCGGAGCTTTCATGGGTTAGCAGGATTCTACATAAGATTTGTTCAGAACTTTAGCACCCTCGCCGCANATGGGGAGACGCACAAGAGCAGGCTTTTACGGCCCTTAAAGAGAAGCTTATCAATGCCCCACTCTTATTTCTTCCTGATTTTCTGAAAACATTTGAAATTGAATGTGATGCTTCAGGAGTTGGTATTGGTGCTGTGTTGATGCAGCGTGACATACTTTAGTGAGAAGCTAGGAGGATCAACCGCCAATTACCCCACTTATGACAAGGAACTATATGCATTGGTTTGAGCTCTTCAAACATGGCAGCATTACTTGTGGCCCAAAGAATCCGTCATTCATACAGATCATGAGTCTCTCAAGCACCTTAAAGGACAACACAAGCTCAATAAAAGACACGCCAGATGGATGGATTTTATAGAGACTTTCCCATATATCATAAAGTACAAGAAAGGTAAGGATAATGTAGTTGCAGATGCATTATCCAGAAGGTACACACTTGTCTCTACCTTAACTTCAAAGCTAAACGGATTTGAGCATATTGTAGACCTTTATGAGACTGACATTGATTTTGCTGAGAGCTATGGCAAGTGCCATAAGTTTGCTTTTGAAAAGTATCATAGACAGGATGGATATTTGTTCTATAACAATCGTTTGTGCATACCACGAGGATTTATCATAGAATTGTTAGTTAGAGAAGCTCATGGAGGTGGACTAGGTGGACACTTTGGAGTCACAAAGACTTTGCTTGGACTGCAAGACCACTTCTATTGGCCTAATATGAAGACAGACGTTGAGAGGGTTTGTTCTAGATGTGCTCTATGTACTATGGCAAAGAGCAAAGTGCAGCCTCACGGTTTATATACCCCTCTTCCCATTCCTTATCAACCTTGGACTCATATCTCTATGGATTTTGTGCTTGGCTTACCTCGAACCAGAAATGGTAGAGATTCGATTTTTGTAGTTGTTGACAGGTTCAACAAGATGGCACACTTCATTGCTAGTCATAAGACAGACGATGCTGTCTGCATAGCTAACTTGTTTTTCAGGGAAATAGTGCGTCTGCATGGAATGCCTCAAGAGATAATTTCAGACAGGGACACAAAGTTTCTAGGACACTTCTGGAGAACATTACGGGCTAAACTAGGAACAAAGCTTGCATTTTCAACCACATGTCATCCTCAGACTGATGGGCAAACAGAGGTGGTGAACCGGACATTGTCTACATTTCTAAGAACATTGGTGAAAAGCAACATCAAGTCATGGGGAGAATGCTTACCACACGTGGAATTCGCCTACAATCACGCTAAGCATTCAGCATCTCTCTATTCTCATTTTGAAATTGTTTATGGCTTTAACCCTCAATCACCTCTAGACTTGATCCCATTGCCTTTAAGCGTGAAATGTAGTTTAGATGGGAAAGAAAAAGCTGAACAGGTGAGGAAGATACACGCTAAAGCTAAGGACAACATAGAGAAGAAGACTAAGCAGTATGAGAAGCACACAAACAACGGTAGAAAGGAGTTAATCTTCGAAGAAGGAGACTTGGTGTGGGTTCATATGAGAAAGGACTGATTTCCAGAGGAGAGGAAGAGCAAGCTTAAGCCGTGAATGGATGGACCATTTGAAATCGTCAAGAGAATCAACAACAATACCTACCAGATTGACCTCCAAGGTAAGTACAATATCTCTCCATCATTCAATGTTTCTGACTTGCTTCCTTATGTCGCAGATACAGATTTGAGGACAAATCCTTTGAAGAGGGAGAGGATGATATGATCGTGGATAGCACGGCAGCTAAGGAACCAGAAGATGAACCGGAGCTAGTAGGAAGGATCATTCGTTCTAGGGCTAAGGAGCTAGCTAAGGAGGCTCATTCACTCATGGCAGAAGGATCACTCAACCTACCAGCTATTCAAGTCTTCAACATCTTCACCCACCAGACGATTCCACCCGGTATTGATAACTAAGTAACTTAGGTGAAAAGTATGTACTCTTTTTTACATGATGAGTTTTGTCCCATTGAGTTTTCTCAACATGGTTTTTAATGAGGCAGATGGATCACTACGTCGAGTTGCTTAGAAGTCATTGCTAATGGGTAATAAAGTACAAGTCAGTATGGCTTACTACTTAGTTATTTTAAGAGGTGCACCAAATAGGAACCTGTAGGTTGGGACGCCTCGTTGATTTTGTTATTTTTAGAACGCTTTGTTGTTTTTAATCTTTTAGGACACCATGCTGTTTTGCTGATTGTTTTAAAACAGCATGTTGTTTAGTTTTAGGGCTTTATTTAAGTTGTACTCACGTCTCTTGTCAAGGCAGCGAAGAATTTGATAAGAAACCATGTTGTTGCACTTCTTCTCTCACCTTTGATTCCTTGAATGCGTTCTTGAAATCCGAGTTTCTATACACCTAGTGATTCTGAAAGTCTTCTACCTGTTCTAACCATCTTACCATCAAAATCAAACTCCATAAAACCATTGATACCAATAAACCCTCCACTGATTCGAACCCTAATACTTGGAGAACCGTCATCATACCTCTTCCACCAGCTCGCGGTCATCAGCCTCCTTCAGAGTGGTCCAGGGAGTTCGTGTCACGAGCCTTTCGCATCGCGTGCCGATCCATCCTGCCACGTACCGAGAGACCTCACCGCGTCACGACTCCACCCTCACCACGTCCCGATCAACTCACCCCGCGTCTCGATACTCTCACCACCGCATCCCGAGGATACCGAGCCGCATCCCGAGTAATCTCACCGTGTCCCAATAGTCTCTTACCGCGTCCCGACCACTCCGTTCACCACCCAGGGTCCTAGGATCGTATCAACTTGCCTAGGATGAAAGTCGAAGATGATTTACCTTTGGATCACAACCTTCCTGAAGAGCAATACTATGCAGTTAGGGTCTATGAGTTCGAGGAGCACATGCTCCGAACACCTTTACAGTTCGATCGACAGCAGCAGACAATCCAATTCTCCTTGGTTTGGAGAGATCGCAAACTACCTAGCAGCAGAGAAGGAGCCTGTGGACTTCGTGGGAAAGAAGAAGAAGGAGTTATTTAAAGATATTATGCACTACTTTTGGAATGAGCCGTACCTCTACATACATTACTCAGATGGTGTTTTCAGGAGATGTGTAGCCAATGAAGAGATATGTGGGATCTTATTTCACTGCCATAACTTGTCTTATGCTGGGTCTTCACTAACTTCAAAACCGTGTCCAAAGAGCTTCAAGCTGGGTATTGGTGGCCCACTATGTTTCGAGATGCAAAGAGATTTATATCAAGGTGTGACACATGCCAAATGCAAGGGAATATCAGTAAGAGGAACCGCAGAACTTCATTCCAGAAATGGTGTTTTTGATGCGTGGGGAATGGATTTTATGGGATCATTCTCATCCTCCTATGGTAACGAGTACATCTTGGTGGCGGTCAACTATGTGTCTACGTGGGTTGAGGCCTTGAATAATCTCACGAACAATGCAAAAGTAGTAGTGACGATGTTCTAGTCCGACATATTTCCGAGGTTTGGTGTTCCGCATGTAGTCATCAGCGATGGAGGTTCCCATTTCATCAACAAACTTTTTGACAATCTGATGAAGAAGAATGTTGTTAGGCACAAGGCAACGACTCCATACCATCCCCAAACGAGTGGTCAAGTCAAAATTTCCAAGAGGGAAATCAAAAACATCTTTTAGAAAACTGTGAATACCACTAGGAAGGATTGTTCAGTAAAGCTCGATGATGCTCTTTGGACATATAAGACTGCCTATAAGACACATTTGAGAACAACATCCTTCCATCTGGTGTATGGAAAAGCGTGCCACCTACCTGTCAAACTCGAGTACAAGGCTGCATGAACAGTCAAGTTGTTGAATTTTGATGCTAAGAATGCACACAAGCGGAGAAAAATGCAGCTTCATGAGCTGGAGGAGATTAGGCATCTGGCCTATAACAACTCGAGGATCTACAAAGAGTAAAACAAGGCCTACAGACAAGCGGATTCTCATGCGGACTTTTGCTCCAAACGATCAAGTGTTGTTCTTAAATTCCCGGATGAAGCTGTTTCCTTGGAAATTGAGATCAATGTGGTCCGGACCTTTTATTATCAAAGAGGTTCTACCCTATGGAGCTGTAGTGTTACTGGACACTAAAGGAAGAGAGTTTGTTGTCAATAGACAGAAGCTCAAACCGCAGGAGGTCATGTCCTCACCATAAGCAAACCTCCTCAAGCCTAAATGGCTAACCAAGTCAAGTTAGTGAATTTAACCAAAAACTATGTGGAAGGCAACCCACCAGTAAGTGTCTCTAACTCGTGTCATATTTTACTTACGTACTAAATTTTGGTTTTGATTTCCATTGTAATTCAAAAAAAACAAACACACACACAAACACAGGATAGAAGGTATTTCACCGATGAGAGTTGAAATAAATAAGGAAAAAGAGGAGAAAACCACCAATGAACCCAACTCTGACCAGGAGCACATGCTCTTCAAGGGTGCTCCGGAACATCACATTGCGCCAAAACAAGAAGATGGGTCTTAAGCAGAGGTTCTCGAACATAAAAGTGAAGGAACAAGCTGAGTCGGCTGCTACTGAATTCAACAGGCTCACTTATAAATGGCTTCAACCTGAAGGAGAACCATTTCAGCTCCCCGATGACACATGAAGGAAACAAATAAGGAAAAAGAGGAGAAAACCACCAAAGCACCCACCTCTGATCAGGAGCACATGCTCCGCCAGGGTGCTCCGGAACGTCACATTGGGCCAAAACAAGAAGATGGGTCATAAGCAGAGGTTCTCGAGCAGAAAAGGGAATGAACAAGCTGAGTCAGCTGCTACTGAATTCAACCGGCTCATTTATCCATGGCTGCCACCTGAAGGAGAACCATTTCAGCTCTCCGATGACACCATTTCAGCCGAATCACTCGACCATTAGGATCAGCGAGCTTTTTTCTACTACAACAATTTATTGGGGGTCAAGATGGAACCCACTCACTTTAAGCAGCTCAGACTTTACAAGCAAGTACAGAAGATCCTCCATAATGCCCAATGTCTTTCATTCGTCATGGAGGAGGAGATATTGTTTCCCGACATCGTTTGTCAGTGCCTCGCGACCGCACATTTGACTTACCAAGACAAGGCGAACAAGACCCTCGCAGGTGCCATCTATTCTTTCTTTACTGGTTGAAAGAAGTAAAACACACCGATGAAGGGTTTCTGCATGCTGTACGGGTTCTATCATGAGAACACGGAGGTGGCCTTCTTGAAAAAGTTCCCACAGGCAGACGAGTTCTGGCGGACCATCGCCACGGATGCCTACCGGTCAAACTCTGCCAGCTACTTCAACATTCACCACCCTGCCATCCGGATATGCGCGAGGATCTTTAGTTACATGTTCTTCAACTGAGACATGGAAAATAAGGTTCACCTTGATGAGTTGCTGTGCTTGAACAGCAGCGATTTGATAACTGAAACCTCCAGACCTACTCAATCATCTGGAGTACCTTCTCTCACCAAGTACCGAGCCAACATGGGCATCCTGTTCGCCGAGACGATCTGTGCCATCAAAGATAATTCTGCAGCGAAAACATAGAGGATTGGCAGCCTTCTCACCATACTTTTCCGAGCACTTAGGGTGCCACTCGGCCTCGCCACATGTGCTGAGGTCGACAAGAGGATGGATATTCAACATCTCATCCATTCTATAATCTTCCATGACCACAGAACCTACCATTACATGGATGCACGTGGGGATAAGCAGTATTGCTCTCTCCTGAACCCATCTATCACGCAGCTGAACTTGAACGATGAGCTCTGCTTCTTGCACACCATTCTACTGTTGGAGGACCGTACATGTCACATAGTACCTGCATCTACACATGCCAGCTCTTCACACCACCACACAGATGATGTCTCGATGGCTAACCTTACCGGCACCCCGCCGTTCGATACTTCCACCACTGAGGCGAGTTTGATCTTCCATCTATCTCCGACGCACTTGACATAGCTGAGTACAGGCGTTGGATGATTGCGTCTCAGTGGAAGAACAACAGCCTCATGCAGACGATCATGCAAATGCTTTCCCGCGGATGCTGCCATACCACCGCAGTGACGAGCTCAACCGCGAGACATCTGCGCTGCAGGCGTTGCACAGATCACTCTTGGAATGAGAGCTCAGACGACTGCATTACTCGGTGATTTCTAGTAACACCTTCATTCCACCGTTGTATTATCCATTTTTCTTCTTTTGTATTTTGGAAACTTCTCTACCTTATTTTCACACCAAGGATGGTGTGACGTAAGTCCGGGGGAAGGTCGTGTTTTGCATTTGTTTTCTTTCTTTTAGTGTTGAGTCAGTCTGTTTCTTTACTTATTCGAGTGGATGTTTGATGCATCTTTATGAGTCAAATAAAAACTTGTGGGGATTATAACCAGGATCGATGATGAGTTTAACCCATCTGTGAATTTTGATCTTTGTTGTAGTGACCATTTTTGCAGAACTAAGAGTGCAGAGACGAGCTGAGGTTTCTTCACATTGGGATCTTTCTCCTGGCCAGAAAATTTTGTTCCATTGAGATTTCATTGGAAAAATATAGACTATATTTTACTTGGGCTTAATCTCATTTAAATTCTTTTCGTTTTGGGCATTAGGATAGGGAATGAGTTATATCATATATTCAAGATTTCTTATCCCTTTTGCCACTCTTGCTGATCCTGAATAACTATCTCATTTTTAGATAGTACCCACATTGAGCTTAACGTTTTTACAAACCACTTGCACTTGTGTGTTTTATCTTTTATATGTGCAGATATGTGAAAATAGATCGGAGAGAACAGGATTAACACAACCTCTAACTCACTTTTGCTGGAGAATCATAAAAGGACAGACAGAGCACGTGTTCCAACTATGGAAGCACCTGCTCCGAGCAGAGACATAAAAATCCGAATCCATTGGTTGTTTTGGGTATGGAGTCTATCAGTTCAAATTTACGTACTCTAGGGACATACACAAAAGAAGAGCGTCCTTCATCCTCCCATCCATCTGTATGAATTAACAAAGAAAAAAAAAAGATGATACAAATTTGAAGGGTGAGGGAAGGCGAGTTAATAACTCAAACATGTGTCCTTGGCATGCGACGAAATCCATGGAGAAGAGAAGTCCAGTTTGAAAAGCCTGAGTTTAAAGAATAGAAGAGTGATTAGAGGTTGTGAATCATCAATGAGTCTATTTTCCCTTGCCCATTTTGTGCGTTATCCTACATCTTCTACAAGTTATGGTAACCTCTAAACACTCTAAACTCCACCATTGAAACTAGCATCTTCTTTACAAAGCCTCGATTTTCTAAACTAGTGCCCTTAATGAGAAGCTCACGCCACCCTTAAATGAATGTATAAAGTCTATTGTGTGGAAAGTGAACTTTTCTGGGTTTGAAAGCCAAGTATGATTTATAGATGGTGAGGTTTGCTGGAGAGGTTTTTCGTAAGAATCAGTATCTCTTGTTCTAAAGCATGTGGTCTGTCAGTTGTGTTTTATTCATGGTTTCTGAGATTCTGCAAGTTCCCACCATCTTTTTGTGTCTTAATCTCGGTTTGTTTGAGGAAAAACAAAGGTTCAAGTCCGGGAAAGTTGATTTGTTATAATTTTGACTCATTATAACCTTTTTTATCTAACCATTTTTTGAGTCTTTTGAGTTATTTTCAGGTCATTTTACGTAGCTAGTAGGTTTACAGTAAGAACTGGAACATGTGGAGCGATTGGAGCAAAAAGAAGTGGAATCCGAGAAAATGAGCCACACTTAGACGCAAAGCACCACTTTTGATTTCCAGCACATGCTCCCGGTTCTTACCTTTCTCTGAAGCATTTGCTCTGTGGAAGAGCAGGTGCTCGGACGCTATTTTGACCTAATTATGGGCTGTAAGACAGAAATAAAAAGAGGAATCCCCCTCGAAGTTTTAAAACAAAAAACACATTTTACTTTTCAGTTTTGGAGAGACTATTTTCATAGAGCTTTTTGCTTGTAAAATTTGGGGAGAAGATTTTCTACAACACTTGAGAAGAATTCTGAACCCCTGTTATTTCAAGTTTTTATTTATAAATTTCTCTTCATCTTTTTTCGTTGTTATCTTCCCCATAATCGAGTAGTTTCCTGTATTAGATTAGGGTTTTTTAATGGATTTCATGAATTAGCAACTGATTACAAATAGGGTTTAATATTGAATGTATTCACCTTTGTTAGACTTAATGCTTATGTTGAATTGATCATTCAATCTACGATATTAGGTATCATGTCTATCAATAGTGTGATAGGTTTCTAGAAGAAACAATAGTGACCAATTTATCCGTAGCCAACGAAAGTTGATGCTAATGCAATTTGTGAACATATCAAACCTGATCATTAATGCTTGTCTACAATTTATGGGTTCAAATGATAGTTTAGGATTCTAGATTGTTAAACAAAGTTATTGGTTCCACGATAGTGGATCAGTATTACATCTATGTTTGAGTTCTAAACTTTTGCTTAAGTAGTGTCTTGAATAACTGTTTGGTTGCTATCTCTGAAATTCCTGCAATTTACCCTGATCTAGTGTTTTATCTCATTGAATTCTATTAGTTATTTACTAATTGCGTGCTACTCAATTAACCACCAAATCTATTTCTATCTTAGCTTTGCTTTGATGTAGAATCATAGTGTGACACTGGTCCTCTGGAATTCGAATCTATTATGTATTACAATCTTCAGTTGTGCACTTATAGTAGAAACTAGGATTTAAATCCAGTGTATCATTTACACCATAAATTACAAAATTTTAAGATTAGAGACTCTCGTAAAAAATTTTCTTCCAATTTAGGAAGGGAAAAGTGATCCTAAAAGCCACTGGACAGCATTCCAAATCGTGGTAATACGTATAGACCTCGCCAACCATGAGGAAGATGCAGGCTTCTGCAAACTCTTCTCAGAAATCTTGTCAGAACCAGCCTTGCTTTAATTCACACAGCTTGATCCCGGTTCCATCGACAGCTTCAATGAGCTATTGGCTGTATTCCTAAGACAGTACTCCATATACATGGAAAAGGGGACCTCCGATGCTGATCTATAAGCTCTATCACAAAGATCAGGCGAATCACTTCACAAATATGTTAACTGATTCAAGGACGTCATCTCCAGGATCCCTGGCCTATCCAATAATGCGGCTATCGTTGCCTTGAGAAATGGACTCTAACATGAATCTAAGTGAACATTAGTAAAAGAAATTTCTGAAAACTAAAAATAATAAAAAAAAAAAATTAATTTTATTCCAGTTTAAATCAATTTATAAAAAAAAAATTAGGAAACAAAATTCAGAAAACTTAAAAAAGAAAAGGAAATTTAATTAATCCAATTTAAATAAATTAGAAAATGGAAATATAAAAGGAAGTTAATTTTTTCAATTTAATTGAATTGAGAAAACAAAAAATAGATAATCAAATTTCATAAAACTAAATAAAGAAAAAGAAATTAATTTTAGTGAAATACCCCAAAATAAACCAATTTAGTGTTTTTGTGACCAAAATATTTTATGAGGGAAAAAGTGACCAAAATGTTTCATTAATTGGGATAAAAGACAGGTGTACCCATCCTTCCCAAAATATTAAAAATGAGAAAAAAAAATTAACTAATTTTTTTTATCTCTCTCTATCGACAATGACGTCTTCTTCTCCGATCGTCATTTTTCTTCTTCTCCACTTTGATTGAGAACGATCGGTTATTTAAATTGTTCATCCCAGACTTTGAAATTGACCTTATTATCTTTTGATATTTCAAAAATCAACTTTATTTTTTTGTTTTTCCCAAGGTTCGACAAATCAAAATTTTAAGCTTTTGCAGTTTTTTTTTTTTTAGGCTCTTTAATGGAAAATCTATAACCCTAAATTTTCTACTCTCCATTAATGAATGTTCACCATATCAAGCTGCAGATCTTCAAATAGATGAAGAGGAAGAAGAGCATAGTGATTCTGGTTCAATGATAACTGCGTCAGTTCGATAATTGATTCTGGTGAAGATGATATCGACAGTGGAGAGGATGGTAGTACTTTTGCTATGGATACGATGACGAAACTGGATCTGTATGAGGAATATACGAAAAGCGTTATGATTCTAAAATGCAGTTCCAAATCAGAGGGAGGATCTTGTGGTGTGTATCTGAAGTTTCAGGAAGCTTTTGTAAAGTTTTAGGAAGCCTTTCTTGAAATTTTAGAAGTTTTAAAAAGACATTGTTAAAAATTGAAAAACACTACAAGCAAACATGTGTTTTACGAGGGCAATATTCATCCCTAAGTCGTTGTAAAGTGACTTTACAAGGAATTTAGGACGAAAGCCATTTCGTTGTAAACCGTTCGTCGTAAACCTAAATTCGACATCAATTCGTTGTAAAAATTGCAAGTACAGAATTTCGTCGTAAAAGAGTTGTAACGTATTTCGTTGTAAAGTTGTTGTAAACAATGTTAGTCGTAAAATAGTTGTAAACGACTTCGTTGTAAAGTAGCTGTAAACTATGTTAGTCGTAAAGTAGTTGTAAACAACTTCGTCGTAAAGTAGTTGTAAAAGAGAGATGACGTAAATACGTCGTAAAAGTTTTTGTTGTAAGAGCCTTGTTAAAGTTACAACGTATTTTGGACGAAATCAATTACGAGGAAATAAAGAGGCTCCTTTTACAACGAGTTAGAGACGCCACATTTACGACGAATTAGGGACTATGTTTAATTTTGTATATAATTCTAAAAATTATTAATATTTGTATTGTATAAATATTTATATATATTTATTTATAAAATATAATAATTAAAATAAAATTTAAATTTAAAATATTTTAAATTTTTTTACAAAATATTAAAAACGAAAATTAAAAAACAAAATACAAAATAGAAATTACAATTTATCGGATTAATTCTTCAAATAGATCTGCAATACGGTTTTCTTCCTCTTCTGCCACTCTTTGGTTTAGATCAACACCTTCGTTGCTTGAAGACCATAACCCGAGCTCCTGGCGTCTACGCTCTAATGCCTCCATTGCATGCAGATTACCCGCTACCAAGATATCGAACATAGTTTCCATTGGTTTAAACTTTTTGTTCGTCGTTTGTTGCAATGTTGCAATTTTGGTATGCGCTGCCGTCAACAGAGAACGGAGGGACGAACTCTCACCAACACAAGAAGAAGAAGTGACCCTCGGATATCTTGGGCAGATCACAATCCAACAATCCGTCTTTTCTTCTTCGGAGGAACCTAAAAAAATGTAAAATTAATGAAGTAATGAAAAATTAATTATTTAAAAATTATTCAAATGAAATGAAATTTAAATAAAAACATAATATATAAATCAGTTACCTGTGTAAAATTTTGTCTATTTCCGAAGTAGACAATACCACCAGAGTATCAGTATCATGTGAAAGTTGAGTCTGACGCTCTTCAATCTGTGTTATGACATCGTTGTACAACTTCTCGGATCTAGTATCCACGAAAGCCCCGGTTTTCTTTGATTTATGAGTCCGTTCGAATAACCGAGGAAGCGAAGGAATTACGCCATCTTCTTTAGCCTAAAAATTGTGAAATAGAGTTAATTAATTGGAAAAAAAATAAATTAGTAATTTAAAGAAATAATTTACCATCTGTTAAGCTACACCGCCAAAAGGTGTCTGTTCAGCCGTGTGAGGCATAGCAAGAGGAAGACCATCTAGACCAACCGTATTACGAGCAGTGAGCAGACTTTTTCACTGAACGAGGGTCTTTCCAAAAACTCTTAAGCCCATCCCATGTAGCCTGCGTCATATAGATGGGCTTCCCGAGATCTCCTTTAACTTCCCATAAAGTCTTCTAATCCGAAACGGTATTCGTAAGACGCTTCATCGCCCTCGAGTTGAACTCATGCTTGACCGTCTCATGAATAGAGATATCCCAATGCCATTGTTGCTGTAAAAACATACGAAAAAATAGATCATTTGATAAAAAATATTAGTAAGTTTAAAATATAAAATAAAGAAATAATTAATAATTAATAAAAAAAATAGTTACCGCAAAACTTTTAAACCAGGTTACACGCATGTAGTGCGGAGTAACAGTCCAACTCGGGGATGCCTCGACATAGTAACCCTTGATACACTCAGTAATGCTGCGTCCAACCTTATTATCTACCCCAAACCTGAAAGAATTTAAAATTTTGTAAGTTATTAAGTTAACTATAGAAAATAATAATAATAAAAAATAAATTTATGAGTAACATACCAAAATGTACCCGGAGGTCGATCATGATGTAAGGAAGGTAGATTCCCGTGATCTGGTTGTGCGAAAAGATTTTCTACTGTATACCGAGCGTAATGGGCATCTGGGGGAACCAAGAGATCCGGATGAATAACTCCGACACCTTCTGGAGGCTGCTGGATGGGATCTGGTTGCACCTTAGGCTGTGCTTTCACCTCAGGCTGTGGTTGCGGATCGGGATCTCGAAGCGGTGATGGCGGAGGTGGATGGCCCAATGGAATATGGTGTAGATTAGTCACAGACTGAGTTTCCGGCACAGTCGTCTCCGTAGCGGAAGAACAATGTCCAGTGCCTGAACCAGAAGACTCGCCCTGTATAAAGTCACCATAATGTAGATGACGTCTATGTTTACGAGAAGTCATAATATCTACAAAAACAGAACAATAATTAATCAGTCATTCCATTGTACGTAATTGTAAATTCCGTCCTCATTACAGATTCCGTCCTAATTACAGATTCCGTCCTAATTCTTAATTCCGTCCTAATTGTAAATTATATCATAATTATAAATACTATTCTATGATAATAAATTTCTTCTTAATTTTTAACTAAAACTAATTTTAACTATATAATTAATTATAACTAGAGAGAGAAAGGACAGACTTACAAGTCTAGAAAGAGAGGAAGATGTGACGAATGAGCGACGAGAGCTGAGCATCCAACCGAGTTTGTATAGAATTTTGGTGGGGTCGTAATTTCGTCGTAAAATAGCAAGGAGGTTACAACGCCGCCTCGTAAATTCCATGGTATATTTCTTTTCCCCAATGATTTGACATGCAAAGCATCTAGACACCACGTGGCACTTATTTCACACGTTCCAACTCGTTTACAATGCCACCTCGTAAATAGGTTGCAAAGTTTACGATGGCTTTACAATGAAGCCTCGTAATTTCATCGTAAAGTGTAGCAACCACTTTACGACCACAGCTGTTCTGGAGTATTCTGAGACTAGAAGCTAAAGTTTTTTTTTTTGGTCTATTTCATATTGAATATTATGTATTATAGAAAATGGAGTTTTGTAACTATTAGTATATTTTTAGATAGAATGAAAATGTATGTAAAAAAAAAAAGAAAAAGTAAAGAGAAGAAGTTGGATAAAAAAAAAAGAATGTTGGAAATTATTAGGCTTCATCGTAAAGCCCTTGTAACATTGCAAGGCTTTTACGACTCCTGCTGTGTTACGACGAGTTTACGAGGCTTCGTCGTAAAGCCCTCGTAAATTAGCAACTCCTTTATGACAAAACCTCGTAAACTCGTTGGAAATTTGTTGTGGTTAGACTTTAGGGTTTATGGTCTAGAAATTTGTTGGAAATTTGATGGTTAAATTCAAGGAAGATAATAAAATTAAAGTTATACTTTGTTTAAAAGTTTCATATATTCATATAATTAGAATTTGGGGTTTAGGATCTAGAAATTTGTTGGTTAGAGTTAGAGTTTAGGGTTAAGAAATTTGTTATTTAAAGTTTCATATATCAATCAACAAAAAATATATGTAAAAAAAAAATGAATGTGGTATAAGAAAACGACATAACTTCTTAATATTAATTGAATTAAAAACATCATGAATGTAATTAATACAAGAAAAACGTTATCATATATATATTAAACACTTTCAGTCAGATCCATCATTACTCCCGTCATCTAAACATTCATCATCACTCTCATAAAACTCATCTCGATCATTACCATCTTCGGTTGTATCATCAGGCAGATCTTCGTATTCTCAGTTTTACGGATCAATTAACACAATTTCCTCTATAGTTTGATCAGGTGCCTGTATATCCGTACATGAATCTTCTTGCAAAGGTAAAATCTTCACCTCCAATAATTCGACCGCGGGGAGTGATTTTAATAGCTGCCAACCAACTGAGTGCAGTTTATTTGATCCGAGGATAGGGAATGAAACTAACTTTCTCTGCTTGTGATGCTAAGATGAAAGGCTCAAATTTGTTATACCTTCTCCTCGCGTTTACATCTACAACTCCAAATTTGTTATATCGAACACCTCTGTTCACTACGGAATCAAACCACTCACATTTGAAGAGCATAGATTTTGGGCGAACTAATCCTACAAATTCCACTTCAATAATTTCTTGCAAGATCACATAAAAATCTGTTTCACCTTTCACACATACTCCATAACTGGCAGTAGCCTGCCGTTTGCCATATTCGAAGGCATGAAACATATATCCTCTAGTGAAATACATAGGTGTCGTTGTTACCTTAGCGTTTGGACCTTGAATCAAATCATGAAATCATGGTGGATAAAATGGATCATCATAGTCAACATGCATATATATAACATATTTAATTAATTTACTTAAACTAAATATAAAAATTATATTAATTTTTGTAAATTCATTGAAATATTTTTCACCTGACTCTTCAACCATGGTACAAAATGCATATCTTTTCGTTTATTTATGTCACTCTCTAAAATACCTTTGATAACTTCTTTTACCTGACTTACAAATAAACTAAATATAAATATATGTTAATTAATTAGTTATTAAGTATATATGTTAAATCATAATTATTAATTAACATATATTATCAATTAATTTACCTTTCAAACGGGATCACTTCAATACAATTTAGAAGTATATATATATGCGCCGCATGACGGTCTTTGGTACTACTCCACCAAACTTCTTTCAATTTCCCACCGAGACGACCAATAGGGGAGAAGATATCTGAAACTCCTTCTACTGCATAAGTTGGGGCCACTCCACCATCATCGTATTGCCTATGAGTTCTTTTTCGTGTGCGAACTGTATGTGCAAAGTAGTACGACGTGAAGTAAGAAGTTTCTTCCGTCAGACTACCGGCGACGATTGACCCTTCAACTTTTGCCAGATTCTTTGCTTCGCCTTTCAAATTTTTCATAAATCGCTCAAATGGATACATCTATCGAAAATGAATAGGTCTATCTAGTAAGGCTTCATGAGGAAGGTGGACTGAGAGATGTTCCATAACATCAAAGAACAAGGAAGGAAATATCTTCTCTAAATTGCACAACTAGATGGGAATATTGCCAGAAAGTTGTTCCAAACCTTTTTCTGTGAGTGTCCGTGCACTCAAATCCCGAAAAAAGCACCAACAGCTGCAGATTATAATTAAAAATGATCATCAGAATGATGTTTAATCAATAAATGATTTAATACATAATCTTAATTAAATTAATTACCTGCAAGTACTTCATGTACATTTTTTTGTAGTAACTCGGCCAATGCAAATGGTAATAGCCCCTGCATGAACACATGATAATCATGACTCTTCATCCCTGTAAACTTTTGCCCTTGCTCAACACATATGGAGAGATTCGAAACATATTCATCTGGAAACTTTACTTCCGATGTGAACCAACTGAATAACGCTGATTTCGCTTCTGATGACAACCTAAATATTGGAATTGACATTTTTCCTTCATTCTTTATATGCAACTCACTTCTAGCACAAACAGAGGACAAGTCTAACCGTGACTTTTTGCTATCTTTTGTCTTTCCTGGTAAATTGAGTATTGTATGCATGATATTCTCGAAAAAATTATTCTCCACATGCATCACATCCAAAATTATGTCGAATCAGCAAATCTTTTCAATATGGCAGCTCCCAAAATATACTCTTCTTATGCCAATTGTGATGCTGTCCATACTCGTGCGGCATATTACTTGGAACATGCCAATTTTCTCCGCGGGTTGCAGTTTTTTAGCACCATATAATCGATTTGTGCTTCAATTTGTTCTCCGGATAGATACGATGGTGGGGGATCCCGTACCTTCACTTTACTCTTGAATAAGGTCGTGTTTCGTCGGTATGGATGACAATCAAACCAACAGGTCTTCCTCCCATTCTTTAGTTGAAATGCATATGTACTCCCAATGCAATAAGGACAAGCCAATCTCTCATGCGTTGTCCAACCTATTAGCATTCCGTAGGCAGGGAAGTCACTTATTGTCCACATAAGCACTGCCTTCGTCATAAATTTCTTTGGGATGAGCAATCATATGCCCGAACCCGATGACTGCATAACTCCTTTAGCTCATGAATCAGAGGTTACAGAAAAACGTCAAACGACCGCTTTGGATGCTTAGGACCAGGAACTAGTATACTCAGGAATAGGAATTCTTTTTCCATGCACATCCCCGGAGGAAAGTTATAAGGCGTGAGAATTATTCGCCACAAACAATATTGTCTACCAAACATTCCAAACGGACTAAAACCATCAGTGCATAGACCAAGATAAATATTCCGAATATTTCTAGCAAAATTTTCGTGTACCAAATTGAAATGTTTCCATGCCTTTGCATCTGACAGATGATTGATCTCTCCATCGGTCTGTGAATGTTCTGCATGCCATCTCATCGCGCCTGCTGTGCTTTCAGACTGATATATTCTCTTCAACCCAGCTGTTATTGGTAAGTACCACATCCACTGGTACGGTACCTTCGTCCGCCCACTTCCTTGTGGCTTATATCTTGGCTTCTTACAGAATCGACACTCCACCAACTTATCATCATCTTTCCAATATATCATACAATTGTCGATGCAGACATCTATCATCTCAAAAGGCAAGCCAAGACTAAAAACCAATTTCTGAATCTCGTAATATGATTCAGCAGACACATTGTTTTCTGGCAAATACTCTTTAAATAATTCAGCCCATGCATCCATGCATGTCTCAACTAAATTATGATCTGTTTTAATGTTCATCATCCTAGCTGCCAATGATCATTTAGATAGACCTTCTCTACATCCCTTGTAGATAGGTTGATTTTCAGCATCTAACATTTCATAAAACCTTTTTGCATCTAAGTTAGGTTCCTCAATAACCACCGGTTCGGTAAACATAGTAGTTTCTTGAAATGCATATGTGAAAATCTCATGCATCCTATCATGATCTATAACCCCCACATCCTCATTCTGATAACCAACATCATGCAAATTACTCGGTTCTACTTGATTAACTTCAACATTATTAAAATGACTATTACTTGCTTTATAATTCCCCCCACCACTATGACCATCTCCATGGTGAAACCAAATGTAATAGTGTGGTGCAAACCCTTTATTTAACAGATGCTTCCATACAGTTTCAATGCGGGCAAATTTCATATTCTTGCACTTCCGACAAGGACAGAACATCTTACCCAATTCAAGCGTGATTTCTGTTTGACTTGCTTGGTGCATGAATATTTCTACCCCATTCATAAACTCCTTTGTCATGTTTCCAACACCATCTCTGTGCATATACATCCATTTTCGTTGCTCGTATATATTACCACCATAAGACATTAGAAAATTAAACTTTAGACGATAAACTTTTTTTTTCACAATGTTTTTTTTTTAGTGTTTTGTAGTTTCAATAGTGATTTTCAAACTAGAGACTCCCCTATTTATAGAGAATTCTCGGATGTGGTAGGTGAAACTTTAGCAACGATTTTACAACATTTAGCCTTTCCAACTATCTAACAAGGAAATCAACGACTACTTTACGAGGAAACGTTAAAGAGAATAGGCCTTCAAAAAACGTGTGTACCTACTTCCAAAATTCGATCTTAATTCCTCGTAAAACCAATTCGTCGTAACTTCGTTGGTACGTTGAATTTATGACGAATTCAATTTTGTCGTAAATTCGTTGGTAACTTAATACGAATTTATGACAAAACTTGGGTTCGTCGTAAATGACTCGTTAATTAGATGTCATTTTCCTTTGTTTTTACATCGAACATTTTTGTTGTAACTTTACAATGAGTTTACGACGACCGCCAAATTTGTCGTAACTTCGTTGGTAAAGTGTTGCCTCTTTATGACGCCTGCTTGGCCTCGTAAACTTTCATCCCTATTCTTATGTTTTCTTGTAGTGAAAAATATTTTAAACTTGTAGGAAGATCTTACTAAAATTTAAATGAGTATTTTTAGATATCTAGAAATTTTAGGGGGGGTTATTGGAAGATTGATTTGTATAGAGTTTTTGAATTCTAAA
>OVBI01002586.1:0-18700 GCA_900406495.1 Sisymbrium altissimum | reverse complement strand
TTCGAAATTTTCAGGGCGTTCCCTTTTGCCTGGTTTCTGGGATTTTGGTTCCTCCAAGAGTTCGGGAATTTCATCCTTGCTCTTGGGTTTCCCAGATCGTTTTTCCTCAGGTTGTTCTTCGAGTGTCCGGGCACGGTGTCGACATTCTTCGGTAGAATGTCCTTTCTTTTTGTGGTGTTGGCAGTACTTATTGGGGTCGTAGTTCGACTTCTTTGGTTTTGAAGGACTGCCGACTGTATAAGCATGTTCACCAGTATGGCATCCGTCCCTACGACTTTGTTTTTTGTTCGTAGCCGTGGTTACGGCTTCTAGGTCTTTTTCATGTCTTGAGACATGGGCCTTGATTTCCTCTTCTAGGAAACAGAATGAGGATGCTCGATGAAGGGCATCCTCTAATAAGATTGGTTCTCGGACTGCCAGCTCTTCCTTGAATCGCGAGGTGTACCATAGCCCGTTTCTTAACGCGGTCAAGGCAGCGCTATCATTTGGGTTTGCGATTCTTGAGATGACATCTTTGAATCGATTGATATAAGATCTGAGGGGTTCATCCTGTGTTTGGACGATTGCAAACAGGGCACCTTCTGAGACCTTGGCTTCGATAAAGACCGAGTAATGTTTGAGGAAGATCGCAACGAGCTGAGTGAAATTATCGATGGAGTTTCCTTCAAGCCCTGCGAACCATTCCAGGGCGGGACCTGTTAAATGTTCGGCGAACAGTCTGCAGTAGCCGGCCTCTTTTTCATCGTCGTTAAAATGAGCTCGAGCTACTGATAGACGGAATGCCCTAACATGGGCCCTTGGGTCTGATTTTCCTGAGAATTCCGGGATCTTAAGTTTTCCGGTGTCCCGGATTTGGACGTTTGCGATCCGATCTGTGAACGGAGTTCGTCGTGTTTTCTCGATTACCCGATCGATGTCGGGGGCCGAGCTTGTAGCCCTGTGAATTCTCGAGTTTAGCCTCATGACATTGGCGTTTGTTTGTTCTATGTACCGCTGGAGGGAGTCCATATCCAGTATTTGGTGGTCACTTGTGTTGTGATTCACACGGCGTCTGGTATCAACTTCTCCATTTACCGCGGAGTAAGGAGCTTCGGTATCGAGCTCTACTCGAGGTAGGGTACGCATGGTGGATGCCTGACCATGGGTAATATAATGCGGTCGTTCTCTCGTACTGCACCCTGGGGGTGGAGGTGGAGATTGCGAGCGTTCGCTACGAAGTCCGGTACCTTGTGTCGTCGACACAATGGGTGGGGTTTGTAGGAAACTCAAGCTCGCATCCGAGGTTGGTAAGATCGGGAATATCCCAGATCGTGGTGGTGATGTATCGATCCGGGAGAAATCCAAATGAGTGCGCGGAGGCGGACTCATCCGGGTTCGTCCTCTGGAAGGGTCCATCGCTCGTAAGGTGAAGGCAGAGGATCCAGTTAGTGCGGATTCCCTACGTTCCTGCCTTTCAAGGCGAGCTTCAAGAGCTCGTGAGGAGGCCTCCTGGTGCTGAGTTCTTTCGACCAGTGTGGCCAACATTTTTCTTATTTCCCCTAACTCGTTGGAAGTGTTTGAGAGAGGGGAAATGGGTCGCTGAACGGTTATGGAGTTCGCAGGGATCGGATCAATAGATCGGATCCATACGTTGCTACCAGGTCGTTCGGCGCCCGTGGTTAACGATCCCAAAGGGATCGATGTAGGGACGACCACAGCGTCGGTCACCGAGGTAACGTGCACTGGTATGTCCATAGAACCACTTCCTGCCGTTCCACTGGTTACCGAAGCATGATCTGTCGTTTTTGAGGTTGGGGGATGAACCGAGGGGTTCACCATGGACGAAGGTTGAGTGGCGGACTTCGCGGATTCGGTTGAGATTGGATCCATTTCGTACTGATGAATTTCTGAACTGGCTCTTTAGATAGAGAATTCTTTGGACGTAATCCCCACAGACGGCGCCAATTTGTGGGCACTAAAACTCACAAAGTGTATTTGATTGATTCGATGTAAAAGAGGATTACAAAGTAAGGGATTAAGTGCGGGAAAGGTTCTCTATGAGTAGGACAAGAGATTACAAATAGGAAAATGGACTTGATATCAACTATATCTGGAGAAAATAATGTAAATTGTTCAATCGTAGTGTGTTCGAAGATACCCTCTCTTCTGTTCAACCTTCCCTTTATAGATCGTATCTTGACTTGACTCTCCATAGATCTCGGCCTGATTGGCTTCCTCCTTGATCCCCGGACTCACCAACAAACCTTATCCTTGACTTCGTCTTCCTTTCGGTGAGCCCGCAGACCGGACTCTTTGAGGACGAGGTAAACTTTATGGACCCTAGCTCTCTAGGCCCGTCTCCTGGCCTGTCTCCGCGAGGCTTTAATGGGCTTCGTGGGCCTCGATCATCTGGCGGATTTATGGTCCAACACCTGTATATCCCGTGGACAAAACAATTTCACCAGTAACTGTCACTCCATCAACGCAAACACTGTTGAAGCCAGCGAATTTATCATCACACAAAGTGTAGACATGTTTCGACCATTCCTGTTTCTCAACATCCTCTAAAACCCACAAAAGCAACTCAATGTTACCCTTTCTACCCCTGTAATGACACATCCTATGAGTCCCAGCTAATTTACCCTTATAGTTTATCAATCTAGTCATATGTGGATCACAAATGAATTTTGCGTCAACATACTTGAATTTCTCAGACCGAACATCAAAGCAAACTATCACAAAGGAGTGTTGTTCCTCAATTCGGTTAGCCAAATAATACAAAACACCATTGATGCATATCCATTCAGACCAAGAATTATGAGCTATGGGAGATTGGACCTTTCTCCATTCTCCGCCAGCTGCTAATGTAAGAATTCTACAACCATCAGCAAAAGATGAAATAATATCCAAGGACAATACTTTGAATTGCTTATCAATCGGATCAAAACCTAAAAAGCTTGTCCACTCCTCTGTCTCTGTGTCCCATTTCAGTTTAGGTAAGCTCGCATACTGTCCCGTGATAGGGTTAC
This sequence comes from Sisymbrium altissimum, assembly GCA_900406495.1. Taxonomy (NCBI): domain Eukaryota; kingdom Viridiplantae; phylum Streptophyta; class Magnoliopsida; order Brassicales; family Brassicaceae; genus Sisymbrium; species Sisymbrium altissimum. Next base: position 15,692 of record OVBI01002586.1, on the reverse strand, counting down.
ATATCACATGCATATCAGAGAAATATATCAAACCAGAGGTGGTGATGCCAGGAAACACTGCCCTCTCAAACCATTTATCTTTTTCTTGGACTTGAAACTTCATATGAAAATCGGCGGTTACTACTATAGTTGACGTCGACTTCTGAGACTGAGGTGACGAGTAGATTCCCAACTGACTGTTGGTTCCTTGTACGGCGAATAAGACACGTGGACGAGACCGTGACCTTGTCAGGAACAACTCGGTGAAATATGGACGTCCAAGTATTGACCCTAATAGCTTCGACACGCATCGAAACCTAGATATTGACTTTGAAGGCAATCTCGAGAATATCTCGAGAACAAGATCAATAGGGATGGAGTCTTTATGTTCTCTTCCTCTACTCATGATCCTTGTCGTACTTGCTATGTAGGGAGAGAGAGAGAGAGAGAGACGGCGCGCGTGAAAATATATACTAGTTCCGTTATGGAAGATATTAAGCAATTTGGTTTGGTTTTCTCCGGTTACAACTTTATCCGGTTCATCTTAATTGTTTGAATTGTGAGTTTTCAAACTTGTAAACCAAGATTTAGATTTCAGAAGCTATTTTATAAGAAGATGAACAAACAAGTACAAATAGGTTTTAAACTTTCAAGCGATGAAAAGCTACAAAAACTGTCTCCGCATAGAAAAAACAAAACCATGTCCAACAAAAATCCGAAATTGTATGTTTCCTCCTTAAAACTATCAACTATCTAAAGCCACAAACTTCGTGAGATGGAAGCTCTTAAAAGTGTCACAACCTGTTTGTGGGAGGTTTGACTCTGTAAATACGGACAATCCAGTTTGATGTTGTGTAGGCTTCTTCTAAATGTTCCAGTTTGATGTCTTTGTTCCCTATCTCCACCCCTCTTGCTCTATCATACCTGTGAACACAGGGAAGTATTTTTTCTTTTATCATGTCGAAAAGTAAAGAAAATGCGTTTAAGATGTAACACTTGAAAATTAGGTGGTTGACGTACCCGGCTGGCTTGCCATATTCTGTGACCAGCTCGCCGAACCTGTAATAGCATAACTTGTACCTACGAAGAAAACACACACGTATCAGATGAATTGCATCATTCTCAGATTTAGCACATTTTGGGAGATTAATATCTATATGCATAAGAGTAAGAGTCTTGAGTGTGAAACTTACATGAGACAGTTCAGCATCTTTGGCGATGCACCCTTGTCTACACGGAACTCGCCATTCACAAGGTAATCAGGCTCCTTGATCACTGGGTATACTCCGCCTCCGATTCTCACCATCCACAAGAACCTAACCCATAGTAAAAAGGATCAGTTAAATCCACACATAAATTGTATTGAGAGAGTTTGTTTAACATACAAGCCTATGATTAGTGCCATATTTGGTTGACACGTCATAATAACCAGATTTTCAGAAATAAACGAGAAGAGGAACATACATGGGAGAAGTAGAGGGACTTACTTGTTGATATCATCTGAAGAATAGCCAGTAACGCCACCAAAGACGACCAATACATAGTTCACATCAAGTGACCTCATGATGTCATAAGCCTCGTCTTCATAAGAAGACATGGCACGTCCAACAGTAGCAATATGAGTGTTGTTCCAGGTGTTGTTATCGACGATGACAGTTCTGTTTCCCATGGCAGTGATTTGGTACCCATAGTCCCACCACGACATGACCTTAGCATCAGTGGGAGTGTTTTGCCTAAGCCAGTAGTAGGCCTCGCGGTAATCATCAAAGATGATTCTTTGACCATGGGCTCCTCTTGCAGCTAGAACAATTGAGGGAGATGAATACGCCTCTGACGTCACCCATGTGCAGTGAATAGCATATCTACTGAGCAAATAAAATACACCAACAAGAAGAGCAATAGCACCATTCTTCTGGAAAGGTTGAGACTGATCAAGTGTAACCTGCAAGGACGTAGGAGATAACAGATAAGTATTAAATTCTCTACTTTCATAAGAGAAGCGTGCTACAGTTCAAAGAAGGTGGCAAGCGGTAATAACAGGGTCACTAAAGATTCACCTTTGACGAGGCTTTTGAACTACCGGCTCCTTTCGTAGAACCAGTCTGGGGTCCCTTTTGTTTTGTCCTTAACAAAGACGTTAAATTCTTGACAGTGGCAGAGACAGCTATGGCACTGATAAGGCAAACAGCTGGAGTCGCGACGAGGATAAGACGAACCATGACACCAGCAAAGTACAAGCTGGTGAGACCATACATGACGATAAATATCGTAGCGTCTGACAAACGCTTGAAACAGAAGTAAAGTCCCGCAGGGAAAAGGAAGAGCAGAATATGGTAGTCAAACATGAAAGACGACCATGCCGTCGGCTGATGCTCAGAAACAGATGCAATAATGGGAATGTGATCCTTTGCATAAGTCGGATCAAGCAATGAGTAAAATCGACCAGTCCATGGAGATATATACCCAGACGCTGTTCCTACACCCAACGCAATACCACCAACCAGAATAGCTGATGTCACAGTTATCCTCAAAAAAGTTTGGAACAACTTGGTGTCATTCAGCTGGTGCTTCACCCAGTCAAGGAAGTAAAACACCTGCACAAGGTTCCAACTTTGGTAAGGATAAAGATATTGTCTTCTAGAGACGCAACAAGGTTCCAACTTTCTAGCTCACAATCAACAGGTCAAGTAGAAACCCAATTACAACACTAGAAACTAAAGAAAGGTTCAAAAATCTATTGAAATCTCTAAAGGAACAGCAAAAGATGAGCCTCAAGCTTAGTCCCAACAGGCTAAGATAAGAGTAACAATATCTGATAGAAAGAGAACAAACCTGCATCAACAAGAAGACACCCATGGCACCCATATGCTCACCAGACTGAACATGTTGAAACCCAACAAACCGAATTTGCATAGCAAGCAACATCCCCAAGATATACATACAATTATAAGCAACATACAGCCTCATAGAATACCTTCCAGTGACCAACAGCACAAGAACGTAAAGCGGAATCAAGTTGATAATAAACACATAGCCACCCCAAGCCGAAACCATATAAAAATAACCAAACGCAGAGCCAAGAGCCCACGACAAAGATCCAGTGTTCACCGCCTTAACAAAGAGATAAAACGTCAACAAAAGAGCGAAAATCGCAACCGCCTCATTATCATACGAACCAGCGACAGAACGAGAAATGTAACCAGGACAAATGGCAATCAAAGCAGCAGCTACAAGACCAGCTCCTGTATCCCAGATCTCTTTACCAAAGAAGTAGGCAACGAGGGTCGTGTTGGAAGCGAAAAACGGCGCCGTTAAAACACAAACCTCACGGATGTGAACGAAGAAACGGAGGAACCTCAACGTCCAGTAGATCAAAGCAGCGGTTACCATAAGACCAGGGTAAAGCGTGCCACCGATGATACGTCCTAAAGGGTACCAGCTCTCGGAATCGAACCAGTTCCAGAACTCGTAGAAGCCTTTCTCCGTGAGGAAGAGCGTCGTGCGGTAGTTGAAATACGGATCGAACTCGTGGATCATTGATTCGTAACGGAGGACACTGAAGAGACGTGCGATGAAGGCTAGTACGTAGACTAGGCCGAGGATCGAGACACGGATCAGTAGCTCTTGTTGTTTTGTCTTTAGTTTTAGGGATTTGAATGAGAGACTGTTGAGTAGATCTGGTTTTGTCGGCATTGGTTCTTGTTTCGCCGGCGGTTCTTGTTTTCCTCCTCCCATTGGTTTTTTTGGGGAGAATTGAGAAGAGATCGAGAGGTTTGGTCTGAGTCAACTCGTCGTGTTGTGTTGTGTTGTGTTGTGAGTTTAGAGAGTTCTATGCTTTGTTATGTTTCATGGGTATTGGTCCGATTGGTGTTTTGTCTTTGGGAGGAAAAAAATAAATAAATCAGTGATTTTAAGTGATAAGTGGGAAGTGAAGTGATCAGTGGCAGATCATTTTGTGGGCCTAAGAATATTGATACTTGAGCCCATTACTCACAAGCCCATCAGTTTGCCTTTTTCCACCTTCGTCACGCTCTTCACGCTTCCTTACCCATCTTCTTCACGCTACATTCACCTCTACTACAACAGCTTTTTTATGAAATATATGCCTTTTTATTATATATACACATATATAAAGTTCGTTTCCCTTGTTTCGATACATTAGGTTTGTTCCTAAATTAATCCTAATGTAGATGGTTCTAGATCGAAATTCTGTATGCTTCATTTTGGATACTCATTATGGTTTAGTCTCATTTATATTGTGAACAAAATCCGGAATGAGTGTCGAGCTTATTTTCTTGAACAAACTTTGCCGTGGAAAGTTTTGCATATTTGAATGCTTTTTAATGACATGAAAACTCTGCCTAATGTTAAGTAGCGTGAGAATTGTTTTGTACATAGGACTCTAACATTCGGGCAGCTCCCTCCGTATTCTTCTCGTTCTAACATTTCTTTTGTTACCATAGTCTAAGTCTCTCTCTTATGCAGTTTTAGTTAACCAGCTGCAACATGGTCAATGCATAGTTATCAAAGTCTTTATAGACACCATATACATAATAGGCTTGGCTAAACATGAAATATGCTCTTAGAGAATTGAGAATTAGATTTGTGACACCTCGATCCAGCATATCTGAAATGGTTGATGATATTAAGACATGTATCTCTAGTTATATTGGCCAAGATAGTATATGTCTTATCAATATAGGCTCTTAGTATGTCCTTGACAAACCCACCAATATTATCTGAACCTGCAAAGAAAAAGGAAAAAAAGAAGAAAAAAAAAGAGTGAGCATTTCAACAAAAGTTCAGTGAAAGAAGTGAAGATACATCATTAAACAACACACATCATAAAACAAGTATCTAATTAGAATATTTAGTAAAGCAAGAATAAAAAATAAAGACTGCAAAAAACCCTGCGTCGGTAAACCAACCTAACAGCACCTACCAGCATCGGTGAACCAACCTAACAGCACCTACCAGTGTCGGTGAACATCACAATTTACACCCACACCCACTGTCTGTCTTTTCCAGCGGCACACTAGTTTGCCCCAGCTTCAGGCATGAACCACACACCCTACACCATGGTCGAACAAACAACAGAGTAACACCCAAAATACCTCGGACCGTGCAACACTACCACACACAGACTTTACCGCTAGAACCCATAATGAGGACTACCTTTCCACACATGTCATTCCTTGCACAATGCCAAAACCCGCAAACAAACTTCAAACATCAAAAAAACCATATTAAGTTTTAGTAGTCCTTAGTATATAATTAGGTGTGTCTCTCACATTAACTATCAACAATATATATATATATAAATATATAGTTTAGTATAGATATATATATATATAACAAATAGACTACATGTATACTTATAGATACACATATGTATGAATACACATATGTATGAATGATTCGTTATACACTTCTACCATGATATGCAGTGTAAGAAAGAAGAATATCCCAAACATGGTTTTTGGGTGGTTATGTGTTTATCATTAACTTGATTCTGCTTTACGTTCTTGTGCTGTTGATCACTGGAAGTTTTATGAGGCTTTACGCTGCTTATAACTGTATGCATATCTTGGGATGTTGCTTGCTATGCAAATTCGGTTTGTTGGGTTTCAACATGGATGTTCAATCTGGTGAGCATATGGGTGCAATGGGTGTCTTCTTGTTGATGCAGGTTTGTTCTTTTTGTACCACATGAATGTTAGATCCTGTTAATCTTTCTTTAGTGTCTTGTATTGTAATTGGGTTTCTACTTAACTTGGTGATTGTGAGAGCTAGAAAGTTGGAACCTTGTTGCTGATCTTTCTCTAGAAAACTACTGTTTCACACAACATATCTTGATCTACTTGTGTAGGTGTTTTACTTCTTTGATTGGGTGAGATTCCAGCTCAACGATACCAAGATGTTCCAAACCTATTTGAGGATAACTGTGCATCAGCTATTCTAAGTGGTGGTGTTGCTTTGGGTATAGGAACAGCGTCTGGCTATATATCTCCATGGACTGGTTGATTTTACTCATTGCTTGATCCGACTTATGCAAAGGATCACATTCCCATTATTGCATCTGCTTCTGAGCATCAGCCAACGGCCTGGTCGTCGTCCATGTTTAATTTGATTACCATATTCTGCTCTTCCTTTTCCGTGCGGGACTTTACTTCTGTTTCAAGCGTTTGTCAGTCGCTACAATATTTATCGTCATGTATGGTCTCACCAGCTTGTACTTCGTTGGTGTCATGGTTCGTCTTATTTTCGTCGCCACTCCAGCTGTTTATCTTGTCACTGCTATAGCTGTCTCTGCCACTGTCAAGAATTTAACTTCTCTGTTAAGGACAAAACAAAAGGGATCCTAGACTGGTTCCACGAAAGGAGCTGGTAGTTTAATAGCCTCGTCAAAGGTGAATCTTTAGTGTCCCTTTTCCCACCATTTTATATTGTACCACTTGCCCCCTACTTTGAAAGAAAGAATAAAACACCTGTGATCTTTGGGACTAGTTAAATATAAATATAGCACGCTGTACGGAAAGTGTTTTCAAACCTCTTGTGGGCGACCGGGAGTGATAATTTGGACAATGGTTATAATAAAACACTTATTTTACTAGGATAGCACCATCGATTGGCCACATGCAAAATGGTCCGGTCAAAATCCGTCTACTTTTTCGCTTTTGAATCTTGATTTTCTTAAATAAAAAATGCGGTCGTTCTCAAACATTCACTCCCCAGTTCTTGTGCGTCTCCTGTGACTCAATTAATATCCCGACAGAAAAATTTCAAAAGAAATAAAAGATGCCCTCGAAAGAATAATGCGAGAAAGGAAAAAAAGAGGCATGCATGTACGAGTTGCTTTCTATTAATAGGCTACGTACGAGTGGTGTCTCTGAATCTCACCAACCAACACCACCATGAACTCTTCCTCCTTCACTATCTTCATCTTTGCTGCCGTTATCATTCTTCGATGCTTAAGTTCGACAGAAGCTCTCACGTGTCATCCAGATGACGAAGCGGGTCTTTTAGCATTCAAAGCGGGTATAACCCGAGATTCTTTGGGCATTCTAAGCAATTGGGAGAAAGGTACTCACTGCTGCTCCTGGAAAGGGGTCAATTGCGTCAACGCGGACGCGTCACCGAACTGCATGTAGCCGGATATGGCATTGGTGACGGAGACAGTCTCTCCGGAACTATCTCGCCGTCGCTGGCCAAACTTCAGCATCTCGAGAGGGTTTTCTTTAGTGATCTTGGGAAGATCACTGGATCTTTTCCCGAGTTCCTTTTTAAGTTACCAAAGCTAAAGTATCTTGACATTAGAAACAGTCGTCTCTCCGGTCCCCTCTCAGCAAACATGGGTTCGCTAAGGGAGTTGGAAGAGCTCGGTCTAGAGAATAATCGGTTCACTGGTCCAATCCCGAGTTCTCTATCCAATTTGACTTGGCTCAATCTAGGTGGGAACCGCCTATCTGGCAGCATCCCCGATATTTTCAAATCCTTAACGAGCCTAAGAAATCTCGCTCTCTCCCGGAACAGATTCGTCGGGAAACTTCCTCCATCCATTGCCTCGCTTGCACCGACTCTCCACTACTTCGATGTGAGCCAGAATAGTCTCTCAGGGACGATCCCAAACTATTTATCAAGATTCAAGATGCTCACCGAGTTGGATCTCTCGAGCAATCAATTCTCAGGGGTCGTGCCGATAGGTTTCACCAACCTGACCAGTATTTACGTTTTCAATATCTCCCATAATCTTCTAACCGGTCCATTTCCTCCCCTTAAGTTTGCCTACGACGGCTTCATCAACTCTCTGGATCTGTCGTACAACCAATTTCAACTGAAAACGATTCCGAAATGGGTGACTTCGTCACAGTTCATCTATACTTTGAAGCTGGCTAAATGCGGGATCAAGATGAACCTAGACGACTGGAAGCTAAGAGTAAACCAATCTGTTTCTTACATTGATCTATCAGAAAACGAGATCTCAGGTAGTCCAGCAAGGTTCGTGAACCAGATGGATACTCTATGGGAGTTTTATGCGTCAGGGAACAAACTACGATTCAACTTAGGGAAGCTGAATTTCACCAAGTCGCTCAAAAAAGTTGATCTCTCAAGGAACTTGGTATTTGGGAAGGTACCAGCATCCGTGGCTGGACTGGAAATGCTAAACTTGAGTCACAACCATCTTTGTGGAAAGCTTCCGGTTACTAATTTCCCGGCCAGCATGTTTGCCGGCAACGATTGTCTTTGCGGTTCCCCGCTCTCCCCTTGTTAAGCGTAGCGGCCAGAAACATACAATTTTGTTTTGGATTTACTATAACACCGTAGGTTCAAACAAGATTTGTTTCTTTCTTTTTGGGACGTCGTTCACACTAAGACTTGTACTGATCGATAATAAAAAAAAAATTCTAAGACACCAAGAAGTTGTAATTAAATTGTTGTCTATGTATTTGGTAGGAAAGTGTACCGGAATAATATTTTTCCAAATTAATTAATTTTTAATGTTATAGGACAGTTCTTAATATATATTTATGGGGGCGGATGCAGACGAAAATAGAGTCGGTGTCACACTCATACTTAGATGAACTTATGCTAATTATAGAAGACATTAGAAAAATAAATGGGGGGCACATGACCCTGTATGTTGTTAATTGGATCCACCACTAATATATACATATATATGTATTTTTTTTACCTTAACACCTATATATATAAATATAATATGTTTTGAAACTAATTATTTAATTCTCCAAATTTTGTTATTTAGCAGATTAATTCTCTAATTTTTAAAATGCAAATTAATTCCTCATATTTAAATTGATTTTGTCAAATTAGACTCATAAAAAGTCAATGATAACTTTTTATTTTTTGGTTAATATTGACCTTTTCAGAGTCTTGAGAAATTAAATTTTACGATATTTAAAGAATAAATTTATTGATTTCAAATATTTGAGAAATTAAATAATTATTTTCCCTCAAGGAAAATAATTTGTTCCTAAAGCTGGATCTTAAATGATATAAGTTGAAAATAAACCATACAATCGGTGTCTACATATTTATTAAAACAATCAATCTTTATTGTACACATGATGATCATTCTAGAATATTTAACAAAAAGTTCCAATATTTTTTTGCCATTAAAACATATATATGTATTCATGAGTTGGTGTATATATATGATTTCATATCCAAAAGCCTGTATATAATCTGATAGCTTTTGGAATAAATGGAAGTATATCTCCATGTCAACAATTTCGTGTCTAATATATCTTATTCATATCAGGAAGGACAGATCTACGTGTAAGGGCACGTGTAAAAATATTCTTAATTAGCTGTACACATTTACTAAAATTAGCTTAGTGGATCGGTAAATGTATTGTAAATTTCTAAAAAGAGATAATTAGGTGATTGGTATAATTTGAAACCCAATTTAGTTTTTTTGGTACATTTGTTTCATGGTCCAGACAAACCTGATATTTTGCCACAATTATGTACATTTCTACCCTCATTCGCGCTGACCCGTTTACCAAAAGGGTGAATTTGATTATATTTAATGAATATCTATGCAAGTGTTTATTTATGTGTGTAATATCAAGTTACCTACGAGTAAACCAATTATAAAGCGACAAGTGTAAAGACATTATTAAGCAACAGTTATTTATGCGTTGGAGATAACACCCGCAACAAACTCAACCATCTATATCGCATATCTCTCTATCTCACTCTCCTTTTTTCTCTCGAAATACAGTAAACAAATCGATCCCGTGTAACATTTTGTAGCTTCCAATATCGTGGTTGACTCATTCCGCTGGATCAGATATTCACTGAAGGTGAAGCCTCGTTAAGATGAGTGTCCAAACTTAAGTTTTTAACAACATTTAACATGAAAACCTTCCGGTGTTTGTTCATTCTCCCAATATACACTACGTGATACTATACTAGTTTTAGTAATTTTTTTTTCTTGTTGATTTTGTTCTCGTCTGTGCATTGTGTCTCTATTATTGACGGATATATAGAACTAGATAGTTTGGAAAACCGAGAATGATATGCCTCGGTCTATCTGTGCAGATTCTTATTAGTTAATTTAATCACATAAACATATATAGTAAGTAATAGCACCATATATAATTCTGTAGATATATATATAATTCAGATCTATTTGTCACATGATATAAATTGACATAGGTCGCTAATGTACATTAGCAAATAGGTGTGCCCAAGTGCTTTGAATAACAATACATATTACATACTTTTATGAGGCGATATAATTAATCTTAGCATTTCAATTCATTTTTTGGACACAAATGAAGATAAATGTAGATCTAATGTCCTAGTTACATTGCTATGTTTCGAAATTACACCTTCTGGGATGATTTGATAATGTTGATGTATTTATGTAGATTGCTATCTAGATTTTTAAATGAAAATAAATGTTAATAGAGGTCTATGTTCGTTTACGTGTACCTGTTAATGTCTGTCTTACTTGATAACTGGCCTATTTGTACATATGGGTTGCAGGTGAGAATGCAGTTGCAAGAGTTACATGTGTTGCGAAAACGTATTTTTGTGGATGGTAAAGAACGTGTTGGGGAGAGAGGAAATTCATACTTCAAGCTCAACACCATCAGAGTTCTCTTCAAAGCTCTTCAACCGAAGGAGTTGACGTTCTTCCGTTCAATGTTGACAAGAATAAATGGATAAATTTCTGTGTCTCTTAATTTCTTATGATTTTAAATAACACGCTATTGTCAATGTTAGGATTATAGATATATTTTTCTCTATAAATAAATAATTGCACTAAGGTTTTTAATAGTAAGACTATGTCTGTTAATGTCTACTGATAAAAATATCAGACTATTTTTAATGTTATACACGTAAAGTTATTTATCTCTTACTCTATATTGTTTAACATATGTTATATATAAATACTATTTTGTTTATATTTTAACACATACCTATTTAAATTAGCACCATATTTTTCAGTATTACATCCACATTTCTATTTATAGCATGCATATAAGTTGGAGTTATACAACAAGTAAGACATAAACATATGTATAATTTAATTAATGTTATATTCTTTCAATACTATACTCAATGTTACTTGCATTTATGTTCATTCTTTCTCTCTGACTCGTAAATCACATCATGCCCCACTCATAATGGTTGTTTGTTTCAATCCTATGCGCAACATTGCGTTCGTCTCACTCGTCCATCATGACACGTCACAAATCCAGGTACCCTTTTACTTTTCGCTAACAACTCTCTTTATCTTTGCTATCTAGCTAATTTATATTTGAAATTTTGTTTTACACCTAAATGACCCTTCTAAAAAAGGTAAACATTAATATTTTACTTTTGTTATTATATTTTAGTTAATTATTAATAATTGAACCATTGAATCGATGACATTTTGAATATGAAGTTCTTAGAGCATACATATGGAGAAACTTTAAGAGAGAATTTGCTGTAAAACAACATTTGAGATCAAAATTAGTTTTTCAGTAGAGAGAAATAAATCTTTAACTAAATGGTATAATGATACCTGAGAAAAGAACGTGGCAAAATTGGTTTGTATTTTCAAAGTTGGCCTGCGCATGGGAAAAATTTGTAGATAATTACAGTTTATAAAGAAGACACGACGAACATGAAGGAGTTAAGGAGACTTATTTAATGCATGGATTACCACTTGTACTTATAGAGAAGTGAACAAAATGATTGAGGGAGAGTTATTTAATTTGTGGATTACGACTCACACTCGTAAATTACTTAATTTCCATGCTATGTATTTTGTTATATTTGTAACAAATTAATTAGTAAATTAAGTCTGTTTGCATGTATATCTTTTCATGTGTCTGCTGCTTTAATTTTTTTTTAACTTATACTGTAAATCAATAATTAATTTTTTAAACGTATAAAAAACATGTAATATGAAAAATCAAATAAATAGTTGACAATAGTCAATCAACCCAAAATCAATTAAATTAGCATGAACCAATAAGAATGTTAAAAAATAAATATGCAAGAAAATATACTTGTAGATCACTAAATAATTTGTTAGACGTATCATAAAACATGTTAGACGTGTAAAAAAACATATAACATGAAAATTATATAATAAGTAGTAATTCAGAGTAATAGGAACGTAAATAAATAAACATACAAAATTAATTGTAGATCACTAATTAATTTATTATACGTGTAAAAAAACATGTAGTATAAAAACATGTATAAGAATCAATGTAACTTATATATACAAATGATTATAATGTGATATATATCTAAGTTACACGCTAAATAGATCAAGGTTGGTGACAAATTAATGTAGATACTCAAGATTAAAAATGAATTTGTAACAATATAAAATATGACAGGTGTGCACAATAATTAATCGGGTTTATCCATATTGAGCAGCACATAAATCTCAGTACAGATATGTAATAAAAAGTTTTTTTATAAAGTACACCAAAACCCAAACAAGTGATGCACCTGGATTTGGTTCCCAGCTTAACTCAAATCCCTCCATTTCTTCAAAAATCATCGGCTCCCATGTAAACTTGGATCCTAAACCGGGTTTGGGTTTGGGTTTTTTGCTCTGTAACTAAAGCATCGGTCAAAGGAGATGGAATTGGGTCACATTCTGAGACATTCGGGTTGGGTTGAGGCTCAAATTTGATGGAGAGGATGTGGAGAGGGAGAAGAACGCCATCATGAAAAGCTCATCGGCAGAAAGAAGATCTGATTTGATTTGAAGAAATAAATAGTTGGTTAGATGTCACAACTCGAATTCCAATGAGTTCGAGTCGCAGTTGCTCCTTGTTCGTTAGCTACCGCATAGATAGGGAGTCTCCAGTGGTGGTTTACTGAATATACTCCTCTGATTATCTAAATTATGGAAACAGAGAGATTTAAAAGGTAAAAGATAATAAATTAATCAAATGTTATTATAGAAAAAGAGAGAAAATTGNGGGGGGGGGGGGGGTGAAATGGAATGGATTGATGATAAAGTATTTATTTTGTTCCTGGTCTGAAACCAATATACTGAAAAATTAATTTGGGGCTGGATTTGTATTTTCTACTTCATTATCTCAAATTTTGATAGAGATCTTAAAACATTATTTTATTAATTGAGAGAGGAGAAAGAGACCAAGATGTGAGAGTTTTTTTTTGTCACCAAAATCCAAAAGATGATCTTTTTAAAGCATAAATAAGGTATGTTTCTTCTTTTTTTCTTTTCTATTTTTTTTTATTTTAATACCTAAACAATATTTAGATCCCTTTAAAAACCTGTTGATAACGTTGATCTTAGAATATCTAAACAAGTTCTTAAAGAGAATTTTTAGAAACTTCTCCACCTTCTTTTTCTTACTTTTTAATTATTATTTTTATTTAAGTGATAATAATTTTTTATTTAGAACCAACAATAAAAATGCTCTTAATCAAGGTTTCCTTATGCAGATTCTAAAGAATGAAGAGTTCGACTCTCTGTTTTCATTTTTTTTTTACCATTTTCCTTGTGTTACTTTATCTGTATTCTGTACTTTTCCTAATATATTTTATTTATTTATCTGTATTTCATTTTTGTTTTCTTAGATATTGTGTCATATCTCTCTTTTTATTATATTTTGATAACTTTTAATTTTTTTAATGCTGTGCATATTATATGTTTTGCCTTTCTTTTTATTTTTATTAAGTTATTTTTTTTATCTTACTTTCTAACTTTATATTTTAAAGAATTAATTCAAAATAAAAAGTAGACAAAAAAATTCAAAATAAATATAATATGTTATATTATCTATGTATTCATTAAGAGTAAAGTATTTAATAAATTTAGTATGTTATAAAATTTGGTTTCAACAGAAAAATATTATAGAATCAAATTATTCTCTATAACCTATTCTATAGAATCAAATTATTCTGATCATCGACCTCTAGTGGCAACGATAGAGGATAAGGTTCCTATGAAGAGAAGTCAATTTCAGTTTGATAAACGATGGATTGGGAAAGACGACTTTATGGATGCAGTCTCGCAAGACTGGGAAATATCTAGAGGTCGTCAGGATATAACTATTGTGGATAAAATCCATAAATGTCGCCATGAAATCTCGGTATGGAGGAAAAATAATTTGCCATATGGAAAAAATTGCATTAACGACCTGAAAAAGGCACTTGAAGAAATACAAGACAATGATAGTAGATCTTCTGAATAGGTTTTTGAGGCAATACGAAAGTTAGAAGAAGCATATCGTGATGAGGAATTATATTGGCAACAGAAAAGTAGGAATTTGTGGCATACTTCGGGTGATCGTAATACAAAATTCTATCATGTTTTAACCAAGCAGCGAATGGTACAAAGTAAAATCATTGGCTTACAAAATGAAGTGGGTAACTGGGTTACTACAGATAAAGAGATTGAAAAAATAGAGGTTGGCTATTTTGACAATTTATTTACTTCCACATCACCAACAGATTTTGATGTTGTATTAAAAGAGGTACCATCCTTAATTACAGAAGATATGAATGGAAGGTTGACGGCTAAGGCCACAGAGGAAGAAATACGCTGTGCCTTATTTATGATGCATCCTGAGAAGGCGCCTGGTCCAGATGGAATGACTACTCTATTTTTTCAGCAGTCATGGCATATTATTAAGGGAGATATTCTAGAGATGGTTAACAGTTTTTTGGAGTCTGGGTCCTTTGATCGACGGCTAAATATGACGAATATTTTCCTTAATCCAAAAACCTCATGATCAAGTCGTATGACTGAATTAAGACCAATAAGCTTATGCAATGTGGGATATAAAATTATTTCTAAGGTGCTTTGTCAGAGACTCAAGTGGTTCCTACCAGATTTAATCTCGGAAACACAATCGGCTTTTGTGTCAGGCCAACTGATATCAGATAACATTTTGATTGCTCAGGAAATATTTCATGGTCTTATAACAAACCCTTCTTGCAAAGGGAAATATATGGCAATCAAACCAGATATGAGTAAGGCATATGATCGGGTGGAATGGTCCTTTATAGAGAATCTCTTGAGAAAAATTGGTTTCTCGCCTATCTGGATTGGTTGGATTATGTGGTGCACCACATCAGTCCAGTACAGAGTACTTCTTAATGGTCAACCAAAAGGGGGGATTGTTCCCAAAAGAGGTCTATGGCAGGGGGACCCCTTATCTCCTTATTTGTTTATCTTATGTACCGAAGTCCTTATAGCTAACATTCGGAAAGCCGAAAAGGAAAAACTAGTAACAAGGTTAAAGATAGCAAGGTCAAGTCCGCCTATTTCTTATCTTCTTTTTGCGGATGATAATCTTTTCTTCTGCCAAGCAAATAAAGCCGAATGTCATGTTTTATAAATATCCTTAAAGAATATGAAGCTGCATCAGGATAACAAATAAATTTTGATAAGTCATCCTTACAGTTTGGACATAAGATAGCTGACGATACTAAAGAGGAAATAAAACAAATTTTAGGTATTTCTAATCTCGGTGGTATGTGAACATACTTAGGGATTCCAGAGAGTTCAGGTGGAGCAAAAACGCAAGTTTTTGGTTTCTTACAGGAGAGACTCCATAATAGAGTAAATAGTTGGATTGTAAGATTTTTAACAAAAGGAGGAAAGAAGGTTTTAATAAAATCATTAGCGACAGCACTACCGACTTACGTTATGTCATGTTTTAGATTACCTAAAAAGATAACAAAAAAAACTCACA
>OVBI01002585.1:0-18708 GCA_900406495.1 Sisymbrium altissimum | reverse complement strand
GTTCCAGATATGTCATCAACACCTCCATATGCTGCACACAATTAAACAAAATATCACAAAGTTGCAAACACGTACGTACTTAAGAAATCGCAACAAGGTATGAAGGTTAAATACCAGTGTCGAAACCCACTCCTGCTTCCCAGCCAGTTGAAGTAGGAAATTGTTGTCGAATTCATAGCCGGTCCTGGTGAGGTGTCTCCTATAAAAAAACGTTAAAATACAATTACAAAAAAGGACATGTAGAAATTCAAATTCCAAAGTCAAATATATACTTACACTGTCCCATGTTCGATCAGCGTCTGGCTAAACTTCTCGTACATGGGATCTTCTTCCAAAGGCAGAATACTTTCCAATCTGAACTGCTTTCTTGCACTTAGGAGTGTAGCAAGTTCTCTCTCGGCATCCGTAGGAATGTGTTCCTCTCGAGCCCTGGCCGGTGAAGAATCACTAATGTCCTCGATTTCGGGTGTCAACGCCCCAGTTTTATGGACATCCACAGATTCCGTCCCATCTCCATCCACCACCACATCATTATTCTTCGGTTCAACCACAGCCTTTTCATTCCCAGCTGGCTTCTCCATATCACCATCAGAGACCGTGGGACACTCAGTATTATGGCCATCCACAGATTCCGTCCCATCTCCATCCACCAACACATCATTATTCCTCGGTTCAACCACAGCCTTTTCATTCCCTGCTGGCTTCTCCACATCACCATCAGCGATCTTGGGACACTCACCCAAAGCTTCTCCAAATGTATCCTCAACGCAGCTAGCCGCCGCATCAGGGACACACTCCCCAACATCTCTAGCAATTGACAGCACCAAATCCATTGGCTCCACCTGAAACTCACCCACCATGCAATCAACAGTTTTATGATAAGTGCCTACAACGTTCCCCTCCACATTAACCCTCCACACACGGTCTTGCTCCAAAGGAAAGGCCGGTGTCATTTCCAATACAGGCACAATGGCCCGCTGACAATTATCAGGGACCTCTCTTATAGGGGAAACGGGCTCATGCACAGCATCGATCTTGTTCTGTTCATCGACATCACCAACATTGGCTTCACCTTCAGCCTCGCATAAACTCCCAACCGGTACATCAATACGCCGGTTGCCATGAGTAGTACCGCGGTCATCCACTAAAACTGGCGTGCCTAGCTCAACTTCCATCTTCTCATGTTCATCCACATCCTTATCTTCAGCGTTCGTCCCGCTTTTACTAGCCCGGTGGTCATTCAAAGGTTTCACGCCCATCTCCATCTGACCACGTTCGGAACCCACCTGCTTTGCACAAATAATCACCACCACAATAAATAATGCAACCATTGTCCAAGACTTAAAACTAATTGTGTACCTCAAAATTCTCTGCCCCCAGTTCGTCCAGGACATTGCGTACATCACTGACACGGGGATCACCCATGTTGTCTGTCTCCATATCATCACCCTCCACTACACCCTGCAAAACAAAATCCATTAACATAAACACAGAAACAATTACAATTCCCTAGAAATAACGACAATTTTTGTACTTTTGCTTTCTCTGCCTCAAAGGCGTCATGAACTTCGTCGCGTATCCATTCACTTGGAATGCCAGTGTCGTGTTTCAAACCTATGGTTGTCTCCTCAAAATTATCCAACCCGTCAGTACTACATCCATCAGGTGTAACCTCGGGACGTACAAGGGGCACATCCTTACGTGTTCGTCTCCTCTTACGGCTAATGTTCTGGCTAAATGACGACATCCTCGCAAAACCATGACCCTTTCTCTTATTACTCTCCTTACGTCCGATTCGAGATTTTATATCTTTCACATCTTCCCTAATTTCTTCCAAACAGGAAAGAATCCACTCAAACTTTTCGTCTAAACGGTCACACCTACTACCTGCGTCACCCCCAGTCATTGGGATCTTCCCTCCTCTACTACCAGGAGAAGTTACTCCAACTTCAGCCGACTTTCCCTTTGTCTTCCCATCACTTCCCTTAACTCGCAATGGGAACGAGGCTTCTCCCCCAGGCCAAAAGCTTTTCTCAAACATGTGGCCAGCCTTAATCCGTTCTTCCATGTACATCACCTTCCTATCCCTTATTTCGTCATCCCACGCTTCCTCACCAATTTCACCAGTAATTAGGGAATGGACAACCAACTACAAAAAAAACAAAAAAATTAGAACTCCTCATCAAAAAAAATCAAGCACCACACATGACATTTTAAAAATCTGTACAGACGCACGGTGGGTGGATATCCATACAATTGATATAGGAATGTACATGGTTGTCTGCATACTACACATGGTTGTACGACAGACAAACGACTACCACCCCCTCTTCTTATTGGCCATCCACGTCTACTACGGGACATAACAACCACTCATTCTACACCTACTTAAAGACTATCACCCAAACCTTATACCATACAACGTACGACCACAACATTTCAATGGACAGACTTTACTAACATAGCCTCCTGGATATCCACCCAAAAAAAGCCACAGCAATACACACTTACATCGGGGTCGTCTTCCACACGGAGTACGTCCGACAACTGCAGCGATTTCAATGGCAACTTGCTCCCAGGGAAGTCAATTATGCGGTTCATCTTCTCCCACCCGCTCATACTACGTAATAGTGCAGGGATTGCCTCCAACACCACCAACTGTAAAGCCTGAGGGAAACCAATGAGTCTAAGAGATTCTTGCTTCAGTTGTTGTCTATACGCCTCCACCGGATCTTCACATTTACCAGAGACTTTCTTACCCGGCTTCATTGTGCTAATCGTCCAGATAAAAGACTCACGTCCCCAAGGGAATGCTAAGAAGGCATCTAGGTCTTGCAGCATAAGTACATACTTCGGGGTTGGTTTGTGCGTTTGCGCAGAAGCTACTAAAACACCATCCACAAGTAGAAGAAGAGCCAGTTTCAAACGCCTCCTCCTTGTTATAGTAGTATCCTCTCTCATCAACTGCACTATATCAGTCAGAGTTGCTGTTCGCGGGAGCCCAACAAGGCTGTCCCAATATGCATCACTGATGTCTTTGTGGGTATACTGTTCATCAGGCTCGTACCCGTCTGGAAAGTCGCCGCACGGCAATCCAGTTACAGAACCAAACTCCACAAGCGAGAAACGAAATGGATGACCACCGAATACTGACCAGAGTTCATACTTCTTCTTCGTCACCAGTTGACGAGTCAGCAACGAGTGGAGGAGCTTGCAAGAAACCGGACAGCGGGCGCTAGGCAAGTCGAACAGCTTACCAAAACACGAACCTCTAATCATCTCTAACTCGGGGGTACCCCGAAGTAGATCTCTCACAGTCAAAATTGTGTCCAATTTTGAATACACATTTATCCTTTTACTAGGGAATCGGTCAGTCGCAAAAAGGCGTCTGGGTAAAGAAAGGTCCCAACTTTTTACAGCTGAAGGCCCGCCCTCTGCAGCCAAAAACAGAAATTACAGTCACCAAAATGTTACTCAACCAAAAACACCGAGTACACATAAAGAAGGGATGAAGTTCAAAGACAACATACCTTCCATTCAACAGAAATATAAACGGAACTCGGCAAAATTAACAAGTATCCACCCCAAATTCCGTCACCGGCGAGTCGGAGATGGCGATTACTGCATCTTCGAAGTTAATCTTTTGCTCGTGTCACTGTCAAGTTCTAGGTTTTTGAAAAGGGAAAAAGTAACAACAGGGTAAAGTCAAAACGGATAAGGAGTAAATAGAAAAGTTAATGAAACGAGAAAAAGTAAACGGTCACACACTTGTTAGTTTCGTCGGAGGGTATATTTGGGTTTTCCTTAGGCAAAGTGCCTTCTATCCATAAGGATCAGAAATGGGCTGACGGGTATAGGACGCTGCCAACGGCTCTCGATCCACCTGGGAAAAGATAATACCTCGTGCCTTTTGGACTGGTTATGTTTGGGCATTTCATCGTTTTCTTGCATATTGATAAACAATAGGTGGAGATGATGTTCTTAGATCATCTGAACTTATGAGCAAAGCGTATTAACAGGTCGAACCAGAGTTGGGAAAAATTTTGAACAAATCAAATTTGGACTTTTGATACATGATTAACCACTCATTTACCTAAGGTTCTTTAGACATAGTTATTAGCAGTGCAGATTTAGGATGCAATAAGAAGGTTTATATAATTTAACTTCTGCAAACAACAAAATTTTACAAGAAAATATCGGAAACTGAAGAGATAGGAGGAAGGGTAAGCCGTAAGCTAAGAGGAAAGTAGAAGCACACTTGTTTCCAAAACTTAATAGGGCCTATCCCGAAATTGGAATTTGGATGCCAACAGAGTGAATAAGAAAAGAGTTTCAAGATCTACGGACAACAGCAGTGGCGAAATAAGGATGGTGGGTGAACTCAAACGACACCTTAAGCGAAGAGTCCTTACTGATGAGGTTCACAGCAATAATATTGTGTTCCGCGACTTGCTCTAATCCCCTGACTTCAGCCAATTTATCAGCATCTTTGGCGAAACCCACCTTTATGTCCTTAGCGATCTTTTGAGCGTCGCGAAAGTACTCATAAACAGGAAGGTACTGCAGGAAAAGTAATGGATACCACTTTTTCACATTCATTACCAAAATAGCTTCGTAGTGATCCATTTGACAGTGAATAAGATTGAGCATAAAACAAAAGTGGTTATATAGAACACGTACGTCGAGACGAGTATGGGAAGTGGATTCTGCGAATGATTCATATGCATCATATTCTGGAAGCGATGCCTTCTGGAGGAGTTCAAAATGCTGAGTAAATTTCTGTACATCAAGGAAAATGGAGTGAGTTCAAAATGCTCACCATATCTCAAAAACTATGGAACAGGGAAGGGACTTATGCTTATTACCTCACTTTCGGTATTAAAAGGTCCTTGACTCTTTAAACACATCCCTTGATTTCTTAAAGCTGAAAGCATCTATAGGTAACGCACAAGGTCTGGTCAGGTTGAAAAAAAAAAGCATTTGATATAACATCAATGGAAAGAGCTTTAAAGCCAGACTCTGAACACTGAAGAAAAAAAAAGTACCACAGTGAGCCCTTGAGCAAGGCAAGTCTGACATTGGAGAAGTAATACCCATAAACTAATCCGATCTTCCCGAGCCATATCCCTATGATAATCCTTATTCTTCTTTGCCTTCCGTTCCTCTGATTCAGATGATGACGCGTAAGTGCATTATACAAATGGTTCATCTTTAAATCACAAGTATACGAAAAAACAAATGGATATATAAATGCTTACCAGTGTTAACAATAATTAATACCCTGAAACGTGCTCTTTCAGCGAGCTTCCAGAGTGTAATATACATGTACCAGTATACCATGCAATATTCACTCGAAGAGTAGAGCTCTAGGTCAAACCCAAGCATGAGAAAGCGAAGGGCCACCCAATTAATTTGCTCCTCTAACCAGCCATAAATATGATTTAAAATGACCAGAGACTTATCCTGAAAAATACACAGATGCATGTTAACAAAATATTTCCTCTCTGCTTCTCAATAGAGCCCAGATTTTCAGGAGAAAAAATTAGTTGGAGTTTAGACTACAGGCTTGTTCCTGCTTAACACAATGAATAAACAACTTTCAACTAGATTCAAACAGTGTTTTGATTAAATGGACCTGTCGCCATTTGCAAAGGCACAGTGATGATAGTAAACCTACCCCATTTTTCGGATTGCGTGATGTCTCTTGTTGCATCGCCTGGCCAACAGTAATCCCCATCTGCCAAATAATTGACCATAAATGAATGAGATCTAACACAAAACCCAAAACAGAATAATTTGCAGAGAAACTTTAGTGGGAGCAAGCTACCGATAGAGCTAAGTAAAGGATAATCGATACAGTTTCCAATTTAGAGACAGAAACGTTATACTGTGATTTCGAAATTATAAACGGTATATAACCTGGACACGGAATACGCTCCAATCGTTTAAAATTTTCCCAAGCTTACGCCTCTGCCATGGGGTATTAGCACAGAGTATTTTAAGCAGATTCATCATCAACTGCACCAGAAAACGAGAACAGAGATCAAATGGAGCTTCCTAAGATAGAAGCCAGCTTAATATTTAAATCATCCATTTCTTAAGTCTTTCCGGATCCGGAAGGCTACCAAAAAAAAAAAAGACATTAAGGCCAGGCATTCTGATCAAAGTCTACAAAAAAAACAGCTATTTATTTCTTTAAACAAAAAAAAAAATCTTATTCATCATTGGACATTACTTAAATCCACCATGCTGAAATTCTCTGAATCTTGTGACTTAATAGGTAGATATCGAAAATTCAACAGAAACAATAAAAGTTGATTCCTTCAAAATTTCTACCAAGTTTCAAAACTGTTGCCATTTGCATTAGTCTAATGAATCACTAACCAAAAATCCTAGTCCTCAATGATGACGTTAAACAAACGTCATCAAAGTGCCTCAGAAGAATAATTAAAGAGCTACCTCATACAAGTTTGTAAATCAAATCAAATGTACCCCATGTTATCTTTTGAGATACCATCGTTACCTGATTAAGTTGAAGAACGTACTCATTCTTTTGAAGGGCATGGTCCTTCGTGACATCTAATGCAACAGCTCTTGCACAAATAGCCAGAAAGGTGTCACGGCCATAAAGTTTCCCATCTTGCACAAGGAGAAGCTGTAGAACAAGACAGTCCATTTAGACAGAAAAAGGTAAAAGGCATTATGTTGGATATTCTCTAATTTATCGGTTCTAGGTTTCTACAACTGCTCTTTCAGATGATAGGAGAGTTCTAACATATCCATATGGTTCACTCACTCAACGCCATCTCTGAAACTGAGTGCTAACAAATATAAAATGCACAACAAGGAAAGGGTGGGCTAAAAAGAAGCAATATATTCCGCTATGCAAACACAACCCAGTGGATGTATGTGAAGATGTCTTCCATGATACTATGATAGGCATCATCATGTTCAGTGCAATCACAGACAATACACGAAACAAGAAGAAGAAAAAATGATGTATGGGTATGCGAAAGCACATAAATAAAAGAAACTAAAGTATTAAACTATAGTAAGGCACCTGAAGATGAGCCCTCGAAATCAAATCAGGACGAGATTTTTGAAACTGAATGACAAACTGCAAGACAAAATCCAAATCCGGTTCCAATGACAATGCACAGATCTCATCCAGATTGTGAAGAAGTTTCACAAAATAGTCAAGAGCCTGAAAATAAAATTTGAGAAAAAAAAGATGTTACAAATCAAAACTTATTTCAGCCTCTCTTTCTCTCATTATATATATTATGTATATAGAGAATTTAAAAGTCCCAACCTTTTTCCAAGAAAGAAGCTTAATAGCACGCGGTGGGGTTGGAGCTGATAATCTTTTGTTTAAAGTAGGATCAAATCCAATTGGGTGACGACCCGATGCAGTTGTCCTTTCTTCTATCTCGTTATCACCATTCTCGACAAGATCTAATCTTAGAAATTCCGCTGACTCCAGAACAGCATCTAGCTCTGATAAGCAAGATGCTATGTGTTTCCTCGCCAATTCCAAGCCTCGTCCTTGTGGTCGTTTCATACAATTAAGAGTGTGTAGAAAATGCTGAAAATTATTGAGTAAATGTTAAAACAACTAGCAAGGCACGAGTCCATTACAGCTACTAAGAAAAAAAGAAGCCTAGGGAACGAAATTATAAATACATCACGACTCAACGAGTTTATAACCAATAAGTGAGGGTAACTAAAGCTGCCAAATTATTTTAATGTAATCTCTGCAAGGCTTGTTCATTCTTGTGAGTTTCAAAACTTGGAACATATGACAGTATGACACAATATGGTAACTCCGTGTGCCACTCCCCATCGTGAGGTTAGATCGAAGAAAAGCAAGCAAACTGATCATATTAATGTTTTCGTGTATTTCGTAAATCAGAAAGAATTAAGTCTATAGAATACATCAAATGCTCATTTTAACTGCCAATTCTAGTTTTTCTTCTTCAAAGTAAGCAATTTATATTTTGTGTTCTTCGATGGGCAGCAGAATATCTAATTTTTAAAAGGAACAGATTCGTTAAATCAGACACAGTTAACATGACCTCCAAAGTTGATAAATGCAGTAATTAATCCAATAAAAAAGTAACATCTATTGATCTACCAAAGAAAGAATAAATAAAGCATGAGACCTTACGGAAACGTATCCGGCATAATAGAGCTTTGCAAAAACTCTCTTCCAGCTGGGGATTAGTTTGTACAGGTTCCAATTCTGCATCATATAAAGAAAACAGAAGGCCCTCCTTAGTCTCAGTTCGAGCTATTGTGCAGCAGTGTTACAAACAATGGACCATATAACTCAGACAGATGTTAAATTTCTTGGGAAGAAGAAATCAATTGAAATGTTAAGTAGACTTTACTCACACATCACCACTGAGTAAAATTCACAGCTATCATATATTGGCCAGAGACGATAATTTTACGTTTGTATATGATAGAGATCGGTTGCACAATATCTAATTCAAATTCATTATGCCGTCTCTAAATCCAAACTAACTATTATACGTGTAAACAATATATCAAGGAAAGATGTAACAAAGACTCCTCAATCCCGTCATACGCTACTTTCTTTGTACCTCAATTATACAAGCGTGTGCACGTAAAAGAAGAAAGGAAATATACAAAGCAAGAAAGTACCTTCCAACAATCTCCTTTTTGATGATGTGGCCTTACAAGCACGCAGCTGGCGACAGATTGTTTCTTCGACCGCATTTAGGAGTGACAAGCCCTTAGCATCTTCGTCTCCAGTAAAAGGAAGACCATATGTCATCGTAAGAAGATCCTCTTCCTGATATTAAGTAGGTGACAGGTGAATCATTTTGCGTATAATATTCAGGAAAGCAGGGGCATCTGTCGAGTCAAGAAGACAGAGTCCAATGCAAAAACTTATATCCAAAATAACACCACAAATCTTCTCAAATTTTTCATCTGCATTCAGCCGTGTAATGGTGAAAATATCTAAACAAATAATTTTTCCCCCGCTAATCATCTCAAGATTTTAAAAAATAAAAAAAAAACAACTCAGACTAAATGAGAACAAATTAAAAAAAAACTTATTAGCAAAGGAGATCAAGGTGAGTCATGTATTCGTCTGTGATGTCTCCAAGCAAGAAATATGGCTTTTAAATTAAACTGGGAACATTAACATTTCAACTCAGATAAGCTTATGGTTACTGGCAACTATGAAATGTCAAAATGTGTAAGCAATTGTTATCGGTTAACCAGAAATATATTTGTAGGGCATATGAAAAGATCCAACAAGTAAACATCGAACAGAAACTAAACCGTTAGTGAAAAAACTACATAGAGTACGAATTGAGACCATTTTCTTAGCACCACAACAACAACAATAAGAAAGGAAAAAATTTCGGTTAAAGCTAATTACTTCATTTGTGCGTGCATCGGAAACAACAGAAACAACTGCCCTGCAAGTTGCTCGTATGACCCTACAATAAGAATGCAATAGAGCCTGTGAAGATGTCCTCTCAGGCCTCAGAACATAAATGCATGAAAACACAGTTTGGGCCAATGAATGACCCATGTGCCATGTTGCCTGCCAAAAGAGAAGAGAATAGAGTTTATCACCAAGAGAGCAGATAACATCTTTGTGCATTTAACACTTTATAAAACAGAAGACACGCAAAAAAAATGAATTCAGCGGAATAACTCAAAGGCAGAGGTACATATACAACATCATAATGCTCAAATGAGAAAGAAACTATAGATTACAACTCACTCATATTAATTGAGCACATCTTAAACAGAGGTTACCTCACAAACCAGGAGATGGTCCATAATGTCGATGATGCTTTCCACATTAACAGTCCTATCAGAGCTTATAGGAACCGGCGCAAAACCATTTTCGATGGCTTCATCTATAGAATAGAATGCAGACACCATACCAGAATCCATCTTTGGGTCCATTATCTAGTACAAATCAAGAATTCCGTTAAGAGGATAGAAAAAGAGTTCGAAATCTAATTGGACACCACTTCTGAGATACATTTACCACAACCACACAAGCTTAATGTGAACTTAAGCGCACAGTCTAGACATATACTTAACAAACTAAGGACGGTAACTTAAGTGATACTACAAGTCCAGTTAACGTAATTTCTATCTTTAATGAAGTTGCATAAGGAACTTAAAAATATGCAGTTAAATTAATAATAAGCTCCAAGCCAAGCATAGTTGCGTATTGGATGGTAACACAAACTAACCTTTGTAGAATATAACGAACATATAAAATATATATATATAACTGGAAATAAAGAAGGTGTAAGAACCTCTAATGCAGACATGGCAGCAAAAAGATTGAAATTATCTCCATGAATGAGCTCGCCCTCATTAAGATCTTCAAAAAAAGAAAGATTAAATCAGAAAAAAATCACTTGCACCATTGCACAATTTTCTAATTTGGCAGAAATTTTCAGTTTTACATACAAAATCAAAATCAGTTCGCATAAATATCATCGACAGTTCTAAAACAGATTTGATTATCAGAAAACTGTTTAAAAGTAAAAGTTTAAACAGTAAGCAAGATATATAGAGAGAGAGAACCAGTGCAGGCGGCGGAGAGGAGAGCGGAAACATCGGCCCAGACGGAATTATCACCGGAAGGGATGGAACAGTTTGTACGGTCGTTATGAATGGAAGAAGAGTCTTCTTCAGAGAGTGGTTGCATCGGGAACTCGCGACTTTTGATTCTCTCGGGAATCAAATTCTTGCGGGGGTGTTTTTTGATATCAGCTTCGTCTTTCTCTCGATGGGGGGAACACTTTGCTTGAGAGCAGGTTAGGGCAATTCCCGGGTCGGATCATTCAAAGTAGGCCCCAGTTACCCGACCCTCCTTCAGTAAACTTTTCAGAAAAAAAAAATTTAAAATGAAATGAATGCTACATAATCATTTGCCATTCGGAAAAAAAAAAAAATAAAAAATCATTTGCCATTCAAAAATGATATAAGCTAAATTAGGTGAATAAGCATGAAGGAAGTTTCAAATTCCCTTTATACACATTTCCTTACTGTTTCATAATGACGCAGACCAGTATTGATTTTTCATTAGAAATTAATATAAATGTTTATTAGAAAAATCTAAATTATATAATAATATTTAATAGTCTTAGAATTGATCAGATCTAAAAAAATTATTCCTTAACAAAAAATATTTTAAAATAAATATGTTTTATAAAGTTTAATAATATAAATAATCATAAACAAAAAGAACAATCATAACACCAAAAAACCAAAACAACAATCATCTCTATAATATTATTTAAGAAGTTTATTTCAAAAAATGCTTTCAAAAACTTTATTATTTACAATCTATACCATTGAAATCTGTTTGGTTATAGATTTATCTTTATCTCTACAATAATATTGATTTATTACTAATAATCCATAATTATTTTTCTTAATTATATTAATTACCAAAATACTGAGATATGACAATAATTCAAACAAAGATATTAGTTACCAAAATTATAGGAAATAGATATTACTCCTAAATATATAATTATATGGAAATATATTTTTTGTTTTATATATTATTTATGACTCAAAACCTTAATAAAAAATAAAAAAAATTATACCAGCTAAACAAATCATTATTAGTTATCATTGTTTAAAATTTAAAATATCTGCAATATTAAAAAAGTTGAAAAAATAAAAATACAACTAACAAAACAATTCTTTAAAATCATAAACTAATTGATAGTAGAATTTAATTTACAACTATAATAAAAAAATATAAAATAATTTTCTTCTCCGTAGAAGAAAGAATAACCTTAACTGAACTAAACTAAATAATCGAATGTATATTCATAGGTAAGATAATCGAAAACTCAATTCATAAAATTAAGATGCAGACATTAATAAATAAACTTATAATTCACTGAAATTATATTATCATCCTATGTAATATAATTTTATTATGACGAAAGAAACAAATCAACCTAAATTTTTTCAAACTAAATTATAAAAAAACCAAAAAATTACCTTTCTCCGCGCAAACGCGGGTTAATTACTAGTAACACCAAACAAACGTTTAGAATTTAATTACAGTTAATCATAATATATTATTATTAATCATTATATAATAGTATATAATTAATAATAACCTCGGCACGATAATATGTATTTTTAAAATACTCCTAACGCAATATTTAATACGGATGCCATGATATAAAAAATTTCAAACAAATATTATCAGACTCCTAATGCGATGCTTGATATAGATGCAAAGAAAAATATTATTTCATTGCGAAGGATAAGCAATACTATTAAAAAAAAAAACTCTCTACAACAGTTATGTTTCTCCAACCTCTTTTCAAATCACCTACTCCTCATTCTCTTCATCTCGATCTCCGTCCTCATCACTTATGTCCACAACACCAACCTCTGAATTTTGACTGCAGCTTCACAAAATTCTCATTAAAATTAAAAAACGAAAGCAGATATGACATTAAGTAACATGCAAATACAGTTGTTAGGCTTACTTGTCACTCTTCATCTCTTTTACTTGGTCAATGTCCACGTCAAACCAAAACCTAGAGATCCATTTCTCATTTATAAGAGATCAATTAATTAACAAATAATGCAGAAAATCAGCAAAAAAAAAAAATAACGATAGCACCATCACAACAGCGAGTGATATATAATATATGTCAAATATCATGTTTATCTTCATCACTAACATGCCAATCACTAAGGACACAGATCACCAATCTACCACACGCGTTAATACTATTCCATATCTCATAGAACTCAGCATCAATTTCCCCGGTTGCAATACACCTCTAGATCAAATCCCCTTTTATTTGATAATAAATTTGACATTAATAACACAGCTCAGATTTACGATCTATCTAAAATAAATAAAAAAGAAACACCTACTCCGTATATCTATGTCAAAAACAGATTTGGCATACACGCCTATGCATTGCTGATGAAGATTCAAATTCTAATAGATAGAGTAATAAACTATTAATTTTGGAAACCGAGATACAAATACTACTTTGCACTTTTTATAAAATTTTAAATTGTATACTTACACTTTACTCTATATGAAAAAACTAAGCCTTCTTTGAAAAACGCAACCGACTTAACTAAACCAAAGTTAAAGTACTTATAATGACTAACATGAATTGATCAATCATGAGTCTCCTATAAAAACAAATACATTATTTCTATTAATTTTACTATAAGTTTGGATGCCCATTTTTTTTCTTGGAATATGATAGAATTAGTGTTTTAGGCTTCACCACTCTATTAGTCTAAATAATTTTATGGTTTTTTTGTTATCATCCTAATATACATCATCCGAATAACCTTTAATACTTACATTTTTATTTCAACATATCTCAACTTTGTCCTTTCGATCACTGTTAGCAAAACTATAAAACCTATACTTTACCAAAACATATCATTTAGCCTGATTTCGACCATGGAAAAGCATTTTAATATGCAAAGAATAACAGACCAAAAGAGTCAAAAGAAAAAACCACAAATGCTTTGAAAATACATAATTCTAAATCATAAAAAAAAATTAATATAAGATTTAAAAAGTCGTTAAGAGAAAAAAAAATAGTCTCAAATCCTTTTTATGCATTTTTCGCCTTTTTTAATAAGAAATCAATTGAGATGAAATAAAATCCTATAATATTAATAATTAATACTTATATTTTATTAAGTATAATTAAAGTTCATGAAGTAGAAAATGAATCTATTTTAAAAAAATAAACGCTAGCACAGAAATAGAAAACTAACTATATTATACAATTCTAAGTATTCCTAACTAACTTACCAAAGTCTGATATCTGGAAATCTTATTACACAGAAAAAACTATAAAATATTTTTAAGTGACTCGACCAAAAACAACTTTAGCTCGCATTATTCTATATCGTACCAGAACCAAAAACAAGAAGATTTATGAGGACCGCACATACACTTGTAAATCAATGGGAGCACAGATTCCACAAAATATATCTTTTTACGGCAAATACATGCAGCAAATAAAGTCGACCCGACCCAATTGATGAATCACAATACGCGAGTTTATACGTCGAACAGATTCTCTAGTGATTAGGGATAAAGAAAAACAATCGTTGTAGAATGCCTTAAGCAGCGTAACATACGTATACAAAGCAATCTTGCATCCCCTATCTGGTACAGCCTTAGAAACTAAGGATGTTTGGCGGAAGGATGGAAGGACTAGGCCGGCCGTGCGGCGCCTGCTTTTGCCCAGTAGAAATGGGGGAATGGAAGGGATCGGTCGGACGCACCCTGGTTGCTGGCCGTGCTGCTCTTTCAACTCGGGCAAGGGATGGACTGATGGACGAGAGTCACCACAATTCCGGTGGAAAGGATTTGATACTGACAAGGATAAGAATTCCCGGAATTCTCTAAGTTTGCTCAAGGCTCTTTCTTGAAGAAAGTTCGATTTTTCTTATTGATAAAAAGTGTGAAATACACAACTGCTTTGAGGGCCTTATAAAGGGAGCCGATGCAGCTTTACCTTTCTAGGGGACTTTAATGCAGATTATATTTATTGCAGAATCAAATTAAAAATGGAATCGGCTAAACATTTGCCTTACTGCTAAAAAGGAAAACAAAATAAATAGCGAAACACAAAAGGAAAGAAAAGCTCGTCAGTCAATCAATCATATTGAAATGCTTACCAGACTTACCATTGCTGATTGTTGAATTGATTGGCGGATTGCTTGGAGAAGAATGCAGACTGAATGTAGACAGCATTCTGGCCGGGTGAAGATCTTCAGCTTTGAATGGGCGAGATTCTAAGTATGGTAAGCACATAGTCACCTTTGCGTTTGGGTATCTCATGCAGCTCATATGGACCATCTTTTGTGCTTGGAAGGGCCTGCTCGGTCTGGACTCCAATATGGCCGGTTGGAAGTGAGCTGGGCTGGGCCATCTCCTTGGTAATGCTCATGTGGCCCAGTTGGTCTGTCAGGTCTTCTATGTGTTGTTGGGCTATGTTTCATCAGTTCTTGGACCTGCCGCTCTAACTCTTTGGCCTCCTCCGGGTTAACTTTGTAAGCTGGCCGGTTGGGAAGTGGAGCTCTGGGCACAAGGTCGATCTGATGCTCTATGCCTCTGATAGGTGGTAAGCCGGCTGGGATATCCGCGGGAAATACATCCTTGAAGTCGACTAGTAACTTGATTACTTCTTCGGGATAGCTGGACTCTTCGGTTCCTGTAAAATACCCTTCTCTAAAGACCATTAGTAGCACCTGCATTTCCTTGTCTAAGGATTTAAGAACTTTACTAGGTGAAATATATAGATTGGTCTTACTTAGTTGGTTTGCCTTGGCTCCCTTGCCCATGGCCTTTTGAAGTTCATGAACTTCCTGAGGAGTGAGTGGGGCAAAGTTATGCTTCTTGTTGTGGTGCATGAAGCTGTAGAAGTTGGTGCGGCCAATTATGGAGTGTTTCCTTGTCAAACTGCCAAGGTCTGCATAGGAGGACATGGCCTACTTGCATTGGAACAACGTCACAAAGCACTTCATCCACATACTTGCCTATGCTGAATGGCACCATGACTTGTTCACCAATCTTCAGCTCTACCTTGTCATCTAACCATCTGAGCCGGTATGGCCTGGGGTGCTTAGTCTTCTTGAGACCTAACTTGTCAACCAAATACATGCTAGCCACATTAGTGCAAGAACCACCATCTATGATAAGACTACATACCTTGGATTGTATGGTACATCTAGAGTGAAAGATGTTTTCTCTTTGGATGGTCTTTGGCTCGTACAGTGCACTTAATGACCTTCTGGTGACCAGAATCTCTCCAACATCTGGGTAATCCGTCACTTCTTCCTTGGAATCCCCTGGTTCCATCTCGGCCTCATCCTGAGACTCATACTCTCCATCTTCCCGGATGATCATCATTCTTTGGTTGGGGCAATCTCGAGCATAGTGACCCTTTCCTTTACATTTAAAACAAGTAACATCTCGTGCTCGTAGAGCTTGGGCTAAGTTAGATCTGGAACCATTGTCTTTGCTGACTTCTGGGGCCGGTTTGCTGATCTTGGGAGCTGGTTCAATGGACTTCCCTTTGTCTGAACTTCGTTGAGAAGGAGGAGGAGCCCAATTGGTTTTGGCTCGGCTGGTGGAGAAGTTCTTTCACTTAATATGCTGTTCGGCCTGAATGGCTGCATGCAAAAGCTCATCAAGATCTCCATAGGGCTGTCTCTCTACTTTCCGGGCAATGCGGTCCTGTAGACCATTCAGAACTGTGCCACGAGAGTCTCCTGAGAATTCTCTACTTCGGGCCGTTTCTTCAGGGTTTCAAATTCCTCAAAGTATTCCTCCACGGACTTTGATCCTTGAGACAACTTTTGGAATCTTTTCTGAAGATCTCTATGGTAGTATGCTGGAACATATCTTTTCCGAAGTTGAAAATTCATGTCTGTCCAAGAGTTGTGTGGGGGTAGTCTGCGCCTTCTTCTATCAGCAACTTCTCGATCCCACCATGCGAAGGCATTTTCGGTGAGCTGAGCAGAGGCTAAGGCAACTTCCGAGCATCTGAGTAGCTGTAGTACTCGAAAATGTACTCCATTCGTCTTTCCCAATCCAAGTCGGGTTGATTCGGCCGGCAAAGGTTGATGGAGACAGCTTGAGATCTTTCCCACCGTGCCATGGCTCATCTTCCTCGTCCTGGTTCCGGTTTGGACCTCGGGCCTGCCGGTTATGGTTCCTACCATTGTTCTGTCCATTCAGTTGGTACTGGTTGCCATTTGCAGAACCATCGCCATTAGCGTTGTTACGGCGGGCGTAAGGACCGTTGGCGTGTCGGGCGACATCAGTGCTGCCGGACTTGGTTCCACTATCGATGTCCACATTGTGCCGGTGCTCGATGTTGGCTACTCGAGTTGTAAGTTGGGTTATGGCGGCTAGGATCTGAGCAAGTTGGTCTTGTAACGTCTCCAAACCTGTCTGAGACCTTCGGGTCGGACCGCTCGACCAAGGGTAAAAACTTTGGTCGCGGTAAGTCGTGTTCGGTACGACCGGTACGATGGGCCGAACGGTGGTCCACAATTAGCTAGCCGACCAGGCCTAGGTGCCTCGGACGAGCTAGGTAAGGGTTAATGATGGGTAAAGGGTGAGCTAAAGAGTGCTAGGTCAGCTCGACCAAACTCAACAGCTCACCGAGATAGCTCGGCTAGCTCAAGCAGCTCATGGGCCAGTCCGACCAGCTGGAGTCAGTGACTCCGGTTGGGGTCAGCTGGTGACCAGAGAAACTAGCTAGGCCAGCTAGTGTGGTGGTTAATGGATGGTGACCCGGGGAGGTGTGAATAGGCCGAGGAGGTACCTATATGGTCGATGGGACACGATGGTTGCCGAAAGGGGCACCTTGTGGTCGAAAGGACACCAGGGTTACCGAATAGACACTTGTGGCCGAATGGTCACGTCCCATGGCCGAAGGGTCACGTCCCATGGTCGAAAGGTCATGTCCCATGGCCGAAGGATCATNTTGGCCGAACGGATGCCTTGGACCGAAGGGACACCAACGAACGGACACAACCCGTCGTGGTGCCTGTTCGGATGGCAGACCCCCAGCCTATAAATACGCCCCCACCCTCTCCATTTTCTGCATCAGATTTCCTGCACAAGGAAAGAAAACTGTAAGAGAAATCAAGAGAGTTTTAGAGAGAAGGAAAGTGAGTAGTCTACGGCTGAGAAATAAGATTTCCGGCCATGGACGGTGATCTGGCGAAGGAAACAGGGAAGGTCCCTGACTCTTCCGACCATGTCCCAAAGGTATGCTCCATTCTTCCTTTCTAACTGCTGCGATCGGCCGGCCGGTGGTGATCGGTGTGAATGTGCAAATCGTACCTTTCTCTCTTCTCTACCCTTTCTCGTACGGCTGATCCATGAGTACGGTTATGAACCGGACTTGTGTAAAGCGTGAATCCTAAGTTCTGTGGTCGGACATCACCGGACCGAACGGGTGCGAGTGAACGGATGCCAAGGTAGGACCGCAAGGCCACTAAAGGACCCTTGGTATCCCGCGGCTCTAGTAAGGACGTGTGGTTATGGCGTGAACGGAAAGGGAACCCAAGACCCGCGTGGTCGAAGGGAAGGCCGAAAGGCCGGACAGTGGTACGGCGACGGTCCGAGAGGAACCGTTTCAGGCCTTATGAGCAAGCGTACCGTGAGCAGAGCCAAACCTAAGGTTTGAACTCACTCATGGCCGGTAAAGCCCAAGGAAGGAACGGTTGCCACTCGTGTCCCTTCGCGACCGTTCGTCGACTGGTACCTGTTCGTACCGTAAGACACGACTAGTCACACTAAACCGGTACGGGTGTCCACCGGCTCTAAGCACGTTCCGGACGTGGCTTAACCGAGATGGCCCCTACGGTCGTAACGGTGGACCGGACGTGATGACTGGCCCGTGCCGCGGCCGGTTCGACCGGTACGTGCCAAGGGGTGCCATGGCTCCGGCCGTTTGGTTTCCCCGGGTCACGGCTTGTCCGTCGACCCCATAGGCTTCATGTTGGCTGCTAGTCACTAAGGGGCGGTTGGTTGTGTGACTAAGTAACCAAGCGGGAATAAGTCTCTGCTTAGTTAGTTTATGCTTCGGCTATACTAACTGGGGAAAGGGGTTAGGACTCATGTGCATTGTTCAGTTGAGGTTATGACCTTGTACTGAC
>OVBI01002584.1:0-18726 GCA_900406495.1 Sisymbrium altissimum | reverse complement strand
CCAACGGCAACAAAGTGCACGAGACGAGTCGCGTAAAATAAGCCACAATGCTTCGTGATAGCAAACATTATTCCTAGTATTCAGTTTTTTTTTAATAAGATTTTCCCATATGTGTTCATGTTACATCCGTGTGATCCACCGCCTATTTCAATGCTTTCAGAATCCAACTATACTTCTATTTGAAGTCTGTCTCTACACATAAACACTTCTTATAATTTGAATTGAACTCCTCTCATCTAAACCCTCTCGTGATCACTCTGCGACGTCCAAGTAAAGTCTGATGGCGCTGAATTCTCCCCCTTCACATCATCCGCTTCTAACTTTTCATTTTTAGAGTGCTATAATGATCAACATATGTCCAAACCCATGAGTTGTGATCTGCAGGTCTAGTCAAAAGATTAAAAGAAAATCTCGACAATTTTGTTTAGAAGTCTTGTTGTTAGATGGCTACCGAGAGTAATGATGACATGATACATCAAACTAAAGGCATTAGCTTTACGATTCCAAACATTTCCAAGTTCCACATGTGTCAACAAACTCCTACATATATATATGAAAAGAAGAAGACCACTGATCTAGTTTTCAAAGTATCAACATAACATCAGAGATCACCCCAAAAAAAAAAAGCCAAGAGATTATGTTTCAGGTATCCAAAGCAAGAGTTATATGGCTTGGCGCTCAACCCGGAGAGACAAAACCGGAGAAGTGCTGAGGATTTTCACACGATTCTCTCTTGAGTATCTCCAAATATTGAGGTCTTCTCCTTTCCTTCCTGTATGTACTCCATATTTAGA
The DNA here is from genome assembly GCA_900406495.1 of Sisymbrium altissimum. Lineage (NCBI taxonomy): Eukaryota > Viridiplantae > Streptophyta > Magnoliopsida > Brassicales > Brassicaceae > Sisymbrium > Sisymbrium altissimum. The sequence goes on along the minus strand of OVBI01002584.1, from coordinate 17,932 downwards.
GGCGAATGTTACATTGCCTGGCTCAGAGGTGAACACAATTGAGTTCCCGCTCACAGCACAACCATCCGGAAGCTTCTTAGCCGAGCAGCAAACATTTCCAAAGTGTCCAATAAAGAACACACGGTCTCCCAACTCTGTGACCACAACCCATTTACCAGATTCCTCATCTAGCCTACTCACTCTACAAGTGAACAGCTTAAAATCTATTACAGTAGAATAAGGAAATGGGTAGAACTTCTCAACCAGAAATAGTTCATCATCACCAGATGGAACCAAATAATTGATTGACATCAGAGGCGGCGATGGCACCATGGGAATCACTTCCAATGCAAACGGATCGAAAATGCAAACGAGTCCGTTGAGAAAGGATATATAAAACCTGCCTCTAAATGCGACCAAGTCCAAGCATGAAGCATCTGAGATTTTCTCAAGCTGCGTCCACTTTCTTTCATCACTGCTTATCATCAACAAAACTTTAGTGTAGTTGAGGAGAAGAACAAATCCTTCTCCTCCTCCTTCTCTTCCCTCCTTGTTTAGAGGAAGAACAGCCACACCTCTGTAATCTGTTGTCCATGGTTCATAATTCCAACCGATCATTCTATAGTGGTGGCCCAGAGGGAGCATCTGGCTGTCGTGTATGTTCATCACGGTCGGAACAGATCCAGGGAACTTCACTTTCACTGAGCATTGAATAGGAGATGGAAACTCCATGTTATCCCCGGACTCATCTCGGCCTACTCCTCCTAGACAATATTCAGAAGGCGACGCAGGAGTTTGGAGTCTAAAGAGGAACAAAGGGACCTTCTCAAGGGTGCACAAGTCATCGCTTTCGTAAGGATAATCACCGAACGAGGGAAGAGAGTAACTTTGACGTAATAGACAATCAGGAAAGGGAAATGCTGATCGCCACGAGGTGCAAACAGAGCGAGCATGAACAACATCGAAACAATCCTCAAGTTTCTCTGAGATAACATGCAGAAGCTCCCCATGTAGAAGTGACCAGTCTGGCATCATCGATGATATCAAAGCCTTCTTTTTTGTTACAGGTTCTGCCATGTTTTGTAATGAAGAAGGAAACAGCTGCAATTTCGAGTCCTGTACGATATCAACAATTCCAGGGGTTAGGAATGAACAAACAAGATTGATCTTTATATCAAAATGAGCAACCAAAGACTCATGCAACAATAACAAGATTATATCTTTATATCAGATGAACAACCAATAACAAGATTGAATCTTTATATCAAATGAACAACCAAAGACGCATGCAAAACCAATAACAAGATTGAATCTTTACATCAAATGAGCAAAGACTCATGCAAAAACCAATAAAAAGATTGAATCTTTATATCAAGTGAACAACCAAAGACCCATGCAAAACCAATAACAAGTCTGAATGAAAGTGAAGTTACTAAATTTATCAAGAAAATCAACAACACAATCATATGAAAGCAAATACAGAGTAAAAGGGTTCGTACAGAATCGGAAGAGTCTAGCAGCATCTTCTTCTTCGTTGCATGTTCCACCATTTCCGCTTGTTGAAGGTTCTAGGGTTTTGGTGTTTTACGAAACAAAGAACAGAGATGAACACATCTGCTATTCAAAAAAGGGATTCAAATCCATTTACTGAATTAGACTAAAAGGGAGAGAAAGAGGTCCATACCCGTTTCTTCTTTTCCGGTTCCATTTTTGATGATCGCTGCGAATATTCCGAAATCTTTAAGCTTCTTGTGGGTTTTAGTAAAACATACATGAACCAACAAAGAAACCGTCTATTTATACTGCAAGCTAGAAGCGGTCGAAGATCCTCTGGATTAATCGGAGGGTCTCATTAACACGTGGCGAAAGCCGGACTCACACTGTTGTCTCGTTTAGTTTTTACTTTTTGGTACCGTTGTAGTTAACCGAAGTTATTATTACTCGGTTTAGTTCCTTGATTTCCATTTCATATCCGGTTTGATTTCTACATTACAAACTTTTAACACAACCGTTGGATTTAAGAACTTCTGTTCTGTCTCTGATACTAGGAGCACAATCAGACCATGAGACAACCACTATCAAAGAGACAACAAGGTCACAGAATATTAAAAACTAGAATATCACCATAACATCTGAGATCACATGATCTTTAACCTTGACATGACATCATAAGGAGATGATAAAAACAAAGCCAACATATGTGTCATGTAAGTTAAAGATTTTATGGCTCAGGAGCGCGCTCAATCCGGAGAGCCACCATTGGAGAAGATTTGGCAAGGATAGTCACACGAGTCTCTCTTGAGCATCTCCAAAAATTCAGGTCGTCTTGAGGGTTTCCTGTATCTACTCCATACTTGTAAGGGTGAGTTACATCGAATATCTCATTGATGAACAACATTGAGTTCCCACTCACACCACAACCATCAGGTAACTCCTTAACTGAGCATGAGCTGTTTCCAGAGCAGTTTCCCGGTTGTCCAATCAACAACACACGGTCTTCTAAATCACTGACCACCACCCATTCACCAACTTCCTCATCTAGCTTACTCACTCTACATGCTAACTTGCTAAAATCCAATACACTGTTGTCACGAACGATGATTCTCTCAACCAGGTAAAGTTCATCATTGCCATATGGAACCAGATAGTTGCATCTTCCACAGTCCACAATCTCCGAGGGACTCAGTGGAGTCGTTTCCAGTGAATAAGGATCGATAGCGTTAACATCACCGCTGATAAAGACTGCATAGAATTTGCCTCTAAAAGTGACTATATCACTACAATCAGCTCTTGCGGTGTTCTCAAGCCGGATCCACCTCATTTCATCACTTCTTAAGACCAACATATGATGAGAGTAGCCAACAAGCACAACGAACTCTCCTCTTCCTTTCTCTTTGTTTAGCGGAAGAAAAGCCACGCCTCTGTAACTTGTTGCCAATGAGTCAGGATCATAACCAATCATTCTGCACCTATAGCCAAGATGGATAATCTGACAGTCGGAAACGTTCATCAAGGTTGGAGCAGAGTTTGGGATCTTCACTTTCACTGTGCACTGAATAGGAGACGGAAGCTTCATACGGTCCACTGTCTTATCTCGTCCTATTCCACCCACGAAAAACTCAGAAGGCAACGCATCAGTAGCAGCAGGAGCTCGGACTCTAAACAGGAACAAAGGGAACTTCTCGAGAGTGCAAAAGCCTCTGCCTTTGCGAGGGTACTTGGCGAATGAGGGAAGAGAATAGCTTGTGCGTAATAAGCAAGAAGGAAAAGGAAAGATGGAACGCCACGGGCGGCAAACAGACCGAGCATGAATAACATCGAAACAGTTCTCTAGCTTCTCGGAGATAATGTGCAGTAACTCTTCAGGGAGACAAGACCAGTCGGACAATGTGTGCTCTTTCGTTGCAGGTTGTGCCATTTTCGCTGATGGAGATGAAGACAGCTGCAGCTTTGAAACCTGAAAGAAAAGTTTCAATTTTTCACACCATACATTCACCAAGCTACTGAAACAAGAATCTGCCAACAAACATTGAAAATGGATAACCAAATCAAATTTCTGAACTCAAAGCTCGTAGTTATGCCAAGAAACTTGAAAGAAAGAGAGTGCGTACACTATCTGGGAGAAGAGCCGAGTCTAACATAACTGATGATGTCTTCTTTTCAGTTGCAGGTTCTGCCATTTTCGCTGGTGGTTGCTTCGATTTCACAACCTGAAAGAAAAATTGAACTTCAAGGGTCTAAGGAAACATTCACAGAGAAGATCAATTGCATAACAGTCCCAACTCCTAACAAACAATCTGTTATCGAAACAAGAAAGCAAATCCACTTCAAGAATTCGATAAAAATTAGATCTTTTTAATGCAATTTAGTACCAAACAAAAGGGAGGGAGAAAGAGTCCGTTACCCAAACCATGTTTGATGTCTTCTTTCTCGGTGCCATGTTTGCTGTTTGCTGAAATTTCCAAAAATCTGTAAAAAAAATTGAAACTTTTGATAATCTGTAAACAGAGAAAAGTCACCGCATAACTAAAAACTGACAACAATCTTTATTTACAGAATGCACAAACAAAGACTACACAAGGACAAGATTCGCCAACAAATATTGAAAACAGAGAATCCAAACTGATAAGAAATAGATTTTTCAAAAATCGTACCCGAATGATGGAGTACAAGTTTAGAGCTCCAAAACCGTCGCCTCCTCCGTTTTCTCTTTTGTCAAAACGAACCCTAAAGCTTCTTTTTTTCCTGGTCATCAACGTGTTATGTTAAGGAAACTAACGTTACATAGTCTCTTTGTTATGTAACTAGGTAACATTACATAGTTACAACATAATTTATGTGCTACTCTCTTGCCATCTTAGCTAATGCATCTATTGCAGTAATAGTTTGTCTTGACACTTTCCTATATGACAAAGGATAGATGGTCTAGCACAGATTTGTCTCTCTTTGTTCTCCATTAACGAGTTTGGCTCATTGAATAGCACATTCCTTGATATTAGATTCCGCACTTCCTTCACTGTCATTAGGATCAAAGCTTCAGCTTTCTATTGGCCTCAGATAATAATAATTTGTCGGCCTTATTTTGTATATTAAATCCATCTAATACCTACTTTATTTAAAGAAAAAACACCAAATGGTATCTTTTTTTTTTTTCATACCAAAAAAAAAAGAAGATAACAATAGTGTTAAATCCACGAATCCTTCAAAGAGTTTGAATGGCTTGAAGACTTTCTTTTTCACTTTTTAAAGGTTGACAATTTTCATTTGGAACAATTTTATCATGACTTCAACTATTTCGTGTCTTTTATTTCTATGTTAACTGAGGTCTCTTTGTGGGTTAGGTGATAGAATTAGAGTATTTTTAAACATTATGTGACACACATCATTCATCTTCAGGAACAAGTATTTTGAATAAATGTTTTTCTTCTACCAAAAGTACTAATATGCATTTCATTGTTGAATGTATGAAGTTATACATCTCTAGAAAAAAAAAACATTTTTAATAATGTATACAAAATATTTTTTTCTAAGTCAAAATTTGACATGAACACATACTTCTTTCCAAGTCGGTAACATATTTAAATTTACTATCTTTAACCTACAATTCATTGATTCAAGTCAGTAACACATTAAATTTATTATCTTTTGACCAACAATTTATTGATAGTAAACAAAAAAAGGAAATCAACTTTTTGGCTTTTACATCCTTATAACAATCCTTTTATCCACATCCATGGTAAAAAAGTTTTTTTATGCTCTGCATTTGATTATCTACATTTATAAAATTATTGTGCTAAAATTTCTTAAATATTGTTAGGCAAAAAAATAGACTATAAATGATCTTAATGTTAATCTATCTACTAATTCAGTGGTGTTAATAGTTTAATGTGGAGTGTGTAACCCAATAAATGATAATAAACACTTTTTTCCATCATCTTCCTCTATATAGTTTTTTAATAAATAAATTAGTGCTGAAAATTTGCTTATACCTCTTCTCAAAATCTGATACTCTATTATATTTTTTTGCGTTGGTGAAAATGTATTGGTTTCCTAAATTGATGAAGGTAATTAGATGTAAAAAAAATTGTGGTATAAATAAAAAATATTAATTTATTATATAGTATAATAGCAATCATAATAGTATCCATATTGTCTTTTTAATAACTTAAAATGATAAGATTCACGGATTATAGAAAATTATTTGAATTTTATACTTAGGTTGTATCTGCTCACATAAATGATACTCTATAGATTGCTTCATACAACATAAAATTTAGAATATTTATTTGTTACTTGTGTTTCATTTATAATATATTTTTTATATTAATGAAGCACTTATTATACACAATCTTTTTTTTGAGAGTCAGTTATATTACATTCATTGAATATATGTGATTTTGTTAGAATTTTATTAAGGAAAATTATATAAAATAAAATTATTTCTACTAAATATGTTTTCAAATATTCTATTAATTAAATATGTTTCTAAACACTCAAAAATATTGGGCTCTGCTTCATTTTAAACAATTTCTTAAAAACATTTTAGTACAAATTATGATTCATTTATTTGCTTAATAAAATCCTAATAAAAACACATATACTTAATTGTATTTTATTTTATATAACACATGATTAAATATTTTTTAATATCATATTTTAATTATATAAATTATTTGATAAAAATATATATAACTAAAATATTATAATATTTCTACAGATAAAAAAAGTTCCACAAATAGCCATAGATAGATTTATTTGCCAGAATTTTATTTGCTGTTTGTTCTATTAAATTTAATAAAATATTTTATTTGAGACAAAGTGGATAAAATTGACGGGTTATCCTATTTTTATTATCATAAATTTGAACTTGTATTAATTCAAATTAAAAGACAAATTTATATAAAATTAAATTGTATAACATTATATTTATATATATAATTTGGAGATCAATTTTATATAAAGATACTATAAATTTACAATAATACAAATTATATAATGCATTCTTTTACACCAAAATAAAACTATCAACACTTCTCAAAATTGAATTTTTAAAATAGTTTTTTATATAAAAAGTAGAAAACATAAAAACAAATTTAAACTAAACAATGTTTTCTGTCTTTAAAATGAGTTACAAATTAATTATCAAAATAATTTCGTAAATTGAAAAATATATGTTTACTAAAATTAATATTTTTAACATATCTCAAATTTTTATATTTATAAATATATATTTTCTAAAAAAACTAAATATATACTATATACTAAAAAAGAAACATTGGATGCCACTTTTACTTATTTGGGATCTCGATAATTTTTTTCAGTTTTTTCTTTTATTTATTTATTTTGATCTGCTATTCATATTGTCAAATACTATTAGTTTATTAAAAAAAATATGGATCCCACTTTCTCAATTAATGGAAAAAAAAATAATAAGTATTAAAATATTAAATCAAATGATAAATTTACTTTTATATTAAAGGTAAAGAAGCATTGGAAGCAACTTTTATTCATGTAGTATCTCTAGAATTTTCTCAACTTTTATTTATTTATTTATTTTGATTTAACGTACATAAATTTTAAAATTTAATATCAATATATTTTTAATTTATAAAACGTAAATTATTAATTTGAAAAAGTTAAATTGTGAAAAATTAGATCAAAATATTTTTACTTGATAAAATAAAAATATTAAGAATAATAAAAAAAAAATATATATATATATACTACTTAATTGTATAGTAAGACGAGTTAAAATCATTATTTTTATAATTACAGATTTTTATTTTTTCCATCAAAATATAAATATTACATATTTTATAATAATTTTTAAACTATAAACATTACAAAATATTTTTTATAACAATATTGATTTCATGTTTAACATAGAGTAAAATCTAGTTATTGTATATAAAAACTAAAAAAATCTCGTCTTTAAGATGAATTAGAATCTAATTAATAATTAAAACATTAGAAAATTTGTATCAATTATTCCAATGGCAGAAATTCAAAGCATGATTTTCATAATCAACTTTACTGCTTTATTGGTATCTATTTAATTGTTGCACCCTTATTTTCAGTAACAAGATAAATATCATCTATATTTTATTTGCTATTTTATGTTTCTTTGTTAATTTTTTTTTTCTAAAAATAACTTATTAATTAGAAAATATGTATTTTTCTGTTTGCATTCATGTTTCTGAGTCATAAGATTTGATATCACTAATGTCTTATCTCTCAATTTTATTAATAACCTAAGATGTAGAGGATAATTTTTATAAAATATTATTGAAAATATATAAAATATTAAAATATGTTAGTAAAAAGTCAATGTTAACATATATCTCAATAAATAAACTATTTATGCAATATATACATATATATATATTATGAAAATAGTAAAATAAATTTGAGCAACCTGCAATAATGATATATTTTACATCAACTACAAATATATAATAAAACAAATATGAAGAAAATCTCTAGCATACAGTAATCATTTTTCATATCCAATGTGTACAAAAATTTAAAACTATTAATTATGATAATATGTTTACAAATTTTTGTATTTTTCTCATATCTATAGGATGCTCTAAAAACATATTAGTATAACTTGGTAAATTTTAGTTTGAGTTGTAGTTTTTTTGGTCAGCGACATTTTAAATTATTTTGCTAAATAAAATTAAAAATATATATCAAACAAAAAATAGCAACATAAAATAAACTAAATATTTTTGTCTATATAATGCATAGATTGCATAAGTATATGTGTACTATAATGTTCAATATGCAAAAAAGTTTAACTTGCATTGGTGTGTAAAGTATAAAAGAAAAAGTTGAAAACTTATGTTAGCTTTAATATTAGTTTTATATTTGGTAAAAGAATAAAAAATATTATTGTATCCATATCTTATTTTAGATTAAAAATGGTAGATAATATTATTATTTCAAAAGTAAACATAATATAGGAAATCCAATTGAATAAGAATTTGATGAACAATATTGATCTGTAACCCAAATTTCTATTTTACATAATCTTAAATGAAGCAATGAAAGAAAAAAATGTTGAAAATTATCAAATAATGATTACTTTCTCTAACTAATATTTTTAATAAAATATTTTAAGTTTTTTAAATGCATATCTCTGGAAATGTGTATTTGTACTTCTTTTGATATAAATCGATCATATATGTATACATATTGAATTTTAAATTTATTCAAATAAGAGTCTTTTGTTATATCAAGTGTTGAATGAGAAAAATGACAAATCAAAGAATTATATTTAATTATGTTTTAAATCAAAAAATTTAACAAAAATATTTTGTGCCAAACCAAACTACCATTGTAACAGTTTTTCCTATTCTGATTATCAAGCATAAGCAAATACACATCTACTGACCAAATATACATGCTAAGCTCCTAACAACGTTTTGAGATAAAAACTCTAAAACAAACCATCTTGGCCAACCGATGTTGTGATGAGCGGTTTTTAGATTACTTTGCTCCTCCCCAAGATAAGCAATTCAAATGCTGCTGTTATCAAACATCTATCTGTCAAAACAAATTTTCACATTTCCTCACATTTTTAAAAGAATTTCGAACGGATCCTAATAAATAAAGTTATATATTAAGTATTAAAACAAATGGATAATAAATGTATTATTAAATATATAAAAAGATGTCAATATCAGTTAACTCACTTATCAGTTTGACATCGGCCATTTGTCTTGTTTTGACCAATTGGTTCAGTTTCAGCCAATTCAGTATCAGCCAATTCAGTATCATTATCCATATTCACAATATATGTCTCACTTAGGGTTAGATAATCTAGGGTTTGGGTTGGATTTATGTTATTTAGGTTCAGAAATATTTGACCAAATTCAATTTACATAAAATTTGATGTTTTAAATTAAGTTTAGATTATTTGGATTGTACAATGTTTGATCAAAACAAATCTAAATCTAATTTTATGGGGTGTTTAGGTATTAGATTGGATTTAGACTATTTAATTATTAAAAAAAAATTACAAATATAGCGACAACATCTAAATTGAAATTTGAAATTCAATTTAATAAATCATCTATATGCATTTGATATGTTAGAGTTATGAATCAATATTATCTTTCAAAACAAATGTAAACTCTTTATTGAATTATGGATTTATTATGCTTAAATCAATAATATTACATAAATCAATAATATTACATTTATATGTTAACATATTTTAATAATTATAATTTATTTAGGTGTTTATTTACCTAAAGACCAATCTAAATAATTCAAACTTAAATTCATAAACAAATATTATAGTTAAATATGTCTTTGAAGAACCTTATATCCAAATAAATTTGGATTTTTTGGTTGGATTGATTTGGATTGGGAACTTGACTATATTAGACATTTCTTAGTCTCAGTCTTTGTGTCATACTCAATCCACGTTATGTACTTTCATTCACAATCTTTGTATCTTTCTTCAATCTTAAGTTATCTGTTTTTATTCACAATCTTTTTCTCAGTCTTCGTGACTTTCTCAATCACATGTTTTATGTCTTCATTTACAAAAAATACTCAGTTTTGTGAAATTTTTAGTAACCATAGACATGTTAATACATGCTTAAATAGTAAAACCCTGAAAAAACAACAGTTGTTTAGATTAGTAGATTGTAATAAAAAAAAAACAACACCAAATCAATTGATCAATCAAGAAAACGAATCCCTTCAAATGCCAAATAAAGTTAGAATTTAAATGTCAAAACAATTACAGACTGAGAAAGAATTTAAGTCACAACTATATATTTTTATTCAAAAACTAAAGTCTGTTGTAGTCTATTTGTACAATTGAAGCCTTGAGTTGAGTAATCACTAGAGCAAAGTTATCATGTTCATTTTGACCATCAACTTATTCATCTTCACTAACTATTTTAGTTTCACTTGTTTCAATTTCATCACTAAACATTTGAGTTTTGGCCATTTTGGTTTTATTTTTTAGTTGTTGTAAATCAAATTATTTTGTAACATACAATATTTGATCAACTTTTATCTCATTTTTCTTGATAACAACAATGCAATATCATTCCTTTTTCTTTCAGATTGGTATAGACTCAGCTCGAGGAAACATTACACTATGTCTTAAAACATTTTTAAAATTTAAACTCATAACGAAAATGCTTTAAACAGATTTGATAGTTAAATATGTATGTACAATTTGTAAAGAGCTAAATAAAACTAATAATTTTATCTTTAGTCATAAATTTTATCATTAATATATTACAAATTACATTACAACAAAAATTATATCTACCATGAGAAATTATATGATATTTAGTTTTATAAACAATAACTTACTTAATTAATTTTAAAGTTTAATATCAAAAATGTTTAATTCATTTCTCAACAATCAAATTTAAATTTATTCAAAGAGAAAAAATATATTCATGAAACATATTTTTGTATATGTTTTTGAAATATTAAAATTAAGAATATACATGATATTATTCTATTCTTTGTAAACTATTTTTACTATTAATAGAAGTATGAACGACTTTTATTAATGATAAACGTATATCTTATAAAATAAAATAAAATACAAATTTTATACTGAACGCCTTCTATTCTTAAATCCATTTAAATATTTAATCAATTTATATGACAACTCAAGATAATATGATTATAGTTTGTTGCTTTTACAAAAACAACCCCTGAAATAACCCTACATTTTTATATGTGTCACAAGTCACACCTATATAAAGGCTCAAACTTAAACATTTCTTCTCTTCGCCGCCAAAAACGCTTAAGAATCCAAACTCTTCTTCCTCAGGTCAAAATGGCTGCCGCTGCCGTTCGCCCTCTAGTAACCGTCCATTCTCTGGACAGAGACATGAGCAATGATCAAGCCACCACATTACCTCTTCCCGACGTAATGAAGGCTCCAGTTCGACCCGACGTCGTGAACCATGTCCACGCTCAAATCTCAAACAACAGTCGCCAACCTTATGCCGTCTCAAAACGTGCAGGTCATCAGACTTCAGCTGAGTCTTGGGGTACAGGAAGAGCCGTATCACGTATCCCACGTGTCCCAGGAGGTGGTACTCACAGAGCAGGACAAGCTGCGTTTGGAAATATGTGTCGTGGTGGTAGAATGTTCGCTCCGACAAAGATTTGGCGTCGTTGGCACCGTCGTGTTAATGTTAACGTGAAAAGACACGCTATTGTCTCTGCTATTGCAGCAACTGCTGTTCCTGCACTTGTCATGGCACGTGGGCATAAGATAGAGAATGTTCCTGAGATGCCACTTGTGGTTAGTGACTCTGCTGAGTCTGTTGAGAAGACGAGTGTTGCTATTAAGGTTTTGCAACAAATTGGTGCTTATGATGATGCTGAGAAGGCTAAGGATAGTATCGGGATTAGGTCTGGTGTAGGTAAAATGAGGAACCGTAGGTATATTTCTCGTAAAGGTCCTTTGATTGTTTATGGTAATGAAGGAGCTAAGTTAGTCAAAGCGTTTAGGAACATTCCTGGGATTGGTTTATGTCATGTGGAGAGGTTGAGTTTGCTTAAATTGGCACCTGGTGGTCACTTGGGGAGGTTTGTTGTGTGGACTAAGTCTGCTTTTGAGAAGTTAGAGTCTGTTTATGGTTCGTCTGAGAAGCCTTCTGAGATGAAGAAAGGTTATGTTTTGCCTCGTTCTAAGATGGTTAATGCTGATCTTGCTAGGATTATTAATTCAGATGAGGTTCAGAGTGTTGTTAGACCGATTAAGAAGGATGCTAAGAGAGCTGTGTTGAAGAAGAATCCTCTTAAGAATTTGAATGTTATGTTGAAGCTTAACCCTTATGCTAAGACTGCTAAAAGGATGTCTTTGTTGGCTGAAGCTGAGAGAGTGAAGTCGAAGAAGGAGAAACTTGAGAAGAAGAGGAAACCCATCTCAAAGGTATTATCTTTTCTCCTCTTCCATCAGAGATTTGTGAACTGGATTTGTCCATTAAAGTTTCAATCTGTTAAAGATTCACTTGCATTCTTTGGTTGTTGTTGGGTTTCTGAGCAATTGTTTAGACTTGATGAGCTTAGAATCTATGACGCTTTGATCTGGACTTTGTTTATTGATCTTGATCTTAATTCTTATGTTAATGATCGTCTTAATTCTTGTGTCTTGCAGGAGGAATCAGCCAAGATTAAAGCAGCAGGAAAAGCGTGGTACCAGACTATGATATCTGATAGTGACTACACCGAGTTCGATAACTTCACCAAGTGGCTCGGTGTAAATCAGTAACATCTACAGCCTTAGACAACTTTTTTGGACTTTGATTTCTTTTGTTTCTGAGATAAAAAAGTGAGAACCACAAACGAGGTTTTCTGTCTTCTTATCTAAAGTTTCTATTCCGATATTTACCATCATTATTATGTCAAGTAAGTGACCAATGTTAGATTACTTCTAACACTTTCTCCCATTGAATTTTATATTGCTTGACTTAGAGTTGGATAATATTGAAGAGGTCCTTTTTATTTACAATTCAAGTAAATTATCAGCCTATAAAGTCCATTTTTATGTTACTTTCAATCAAGTTATCCATGGAATTATACTATATTTTACTTCTATACTACTTGCTTAATTTTTTCGGATCAATAGATAAACTTATTCTATAATAATAGAGGATGCTATTTCGTCTCCTACAAAACTAGAAAATCCTACTCTAATCCTACTCACTAAGGAAATAGTTGTATTAGAATTGGCCAGACTTTGAAATTGTAAATGATTCTTATCGCCATATTTGATTGCTTGTTAGGACTTAGTCTATATGCCAATTTGAAATAAATTAAGTGAGCATCCTATCGAAACTTTACTATATATAGGCACACAGATCAACCATTATTCATCACTTATCATACACATTTTTGTAGAGAAACCACCAAATGAGAAACAAGATAATTTTCTTCTTGGTCTTCTCTGTGTTCTTTATGGAACTTAGCAGAGGACAGAACAATAGAAGAACCGAAGTCAATGTGGGTTCTGTAACTGATGTCGGGACTACATACTCGGAGGTTGCCATGCTGTGTGTCAACTTGTCTCTTGCTGATTTTTATTCTTCTCGTCCTCAGTTTCAGACAAGGCTTGTCGTCAACGTCGGTGACTCCAAACAGGACGTCGTGGGTGCAGCAGCTGCAGGTACCTTACTGATCTCCTGCTCTCTAAATTTTTGGTTTAGATACATCCGCATGTATATGTTACTGTTACTGAATTTATGTACTTCCAAAAGCGTCAACGCTACAAATAAAATATAACTTTGAGGATAATATAATTACTGTTTACGTATGCGGTTATCGTTCTCACCTCACTCAATTCTTCGAAAGTTGGAATACTGAGACTTAATTTTCTTGGCTTTGACATTTTAACAGCTCTTGAGTTGATAAAGAACAAGCAAGTGAAAGCGATTTTGGGGCCGTGGACTTCAATGCAAGCTCATTTCTTGATCGAGATTGGCCAAAAAACACAGGTTCCGGTTGTTTCCTACTCTGCAACAAGTCCATTCCTCACATCTCTCCGTAGTCCATACTTCTTTCGTGCTACATATGAAGACTCCTCTCAAGTGCATGCCATCAAATCCATCATCAAGTTGTTCGGGTGGAGAGAAGTTGTGCCTGTTTATATCGACAACACCTTTGGAGAAGGTATAATGCCTCGTCTCACCGATGCATTACAAGAGATCAACGTTCGAATACCTTATAGGTCTGTTATCGCACTCAACGCCACCGATGATGAAATCTCCGTGGAGCTTCTTAAGATGATGAACATGCCCACAAGAGTGTTTGTTGTCCACATGTACTCCTCTCTTGCCTCGAGATTCTTCATAAAAGCTAAGGAGATTGGTTTAATGAGACCGGGGTATGTCTGGATCATTACCAATGGAGTTACAGATGACTTAATTTTAATAAATAAGATCGGTATTGAGGCTATGGAAGGGGTACTGGGTGTTAAAACATATATTAAGAATTCCAAAGAGCTCGATAACTTTAAATCTCGATGGAGGAAGAGATTCCCACGGAAGGAGCTTAGTGTCTATGGATTGTGGGCTTATGATGCTACCACTGCACTGGCCATAGCCATTGAAGAAGCTGGAACAACTAACCTGACTTTCAGTAATGCAGATCCTGGGAGGAATGTTTCTGAACTTGGAGCTCTTGGTGTATCACAGTACGGTCCAAAGCTTCTCCAGACACTCTCAAGAGTGCAATTCAAAGGACTGGCAGGAGATTTTCGTTTCGTCAATGGGCAACTGGAACCATCCGTTTTTGAGATTGTTAATGTGGTTGGAACTGGAGAAAGGTCAATAGGGTTTTGGACAGAGGAAAATGGTCTTGTGAAGAAACTTGACCAGCAACCACGGAGCATGACCGCCTTATCTACTTGGAAAGACCATCTTAAGCACATTATATGGCCTGGAGAGGCTGATTCTGTTCCCAAAGGATGGGAGATCCCAACTAATGGGAAGAAGTTGCGCATTGGAGTTCCAAAGAGAACCGGTTACACCGATCTCGTGAAGGTCACAAGGGATCCTATCACCAATGTAACAGTAGTCACAGGTTTCTGCATAGATTTCTTTGAGGCTGTGATACGAGCAATGCCTTATGATGTCTCCTATGAGCTCATGCCTTTCGAGAACCACGATGGCAAAGCAGCCGGTAACTACAACGATTTGGTCCACCAAGTGTTCCTTGGGGTGAGTAAGATCACTAGCTAATCTTCTCTGAAAAGAGCAATTACAAAATCTATCTTAGTGAACTCTTCTCTTCTCTAATTTGCAGAGATATGATGCGGTTGTGGGCGATACTACCATACTGGCAAATAGGTCCTCTTACGTCGATTTCACATTCCCTTTCATTAAATCAGGTGTGGGATTGATTGTGTCAATGGGTGACCAAGTGAAGAGGGACCACTTGAGTTTCTTGAAACCTTTGTCATTGAAACTATGGTTAACTTCCTTCGTCTCCTTCTTCCTTATTGGCTTTACTGTTTGGGTTCTTGAGCATAGAGTTAATCCGGACTTTCAAGGACCGCCTAGATACCAAGCTAGTACCAGCGTCTGGTTTGCTTTCTCTACCATGGTTTTTGCTCCAAGTATCAAACTCTCCTCCCTACATCTTAGTAATATATTGATGTTTATATATCACCTTGCTTAATGCTTACTAGCGAGTCGCTGTTTCCAGGAGAAAGGGTGTTCAGCTTTGGAGCGAGGGTCTTGGTTATCACATGGTATTTCATCGTTCTCGTGTTGACTCAAAGTTACACAGCTAGTTTGGCATCGCTTTTAACAACACAGCAACTTAATCCAACAATAACCAGCATGAGTAGCTTACTTGAGAGAGGAGAAAGAGTGGGTTATCAGAGAACATCGTTTATCCTTGGAAAACTTAAAGAAACAGGTTTCTCGCCATCTAGCCTTGTGCCCTTTGATACCGCAGAAGAATGCGATGAGCTTCTGAGAAATGGATCAAAAAAAGGCGGTGTCTCTGCAGCTTTCTTAGAAATACCTTACTTGAGACTTTTTCTTGGACAATATTGCAACACTTATAAAATGGTTGAAGAACCTTACAATGTTGATGGATTCGGCTTTGTAAGTTTCCAAGAAAATGTTTCTGTTAAAAATGCATTATATGGTGAGATCATAAATCCTTTTCCTCGCAGGTTTTTCCAATCGGATCACCTTTGGTCGCTGATGTTTCAAGGGCCATCTTAAAAGTAGCAGAGTCACCAAAGGCGATGGAGCTTGAGCGTGCATGGTTCAAGAAGAAAGAAGAAAGTTGCCCAGACCCAGTCACCAATCCAGATCCAAATCCATCTGTTACCTCTAGACAGCTTGGTGTAGACAGTTTCCACTTTCTGTTTATCGGTGTGTTTGTTATATGCATTATAAACCTCGGCAAATTCACTTTCTGTTTCCTAATGGAGACTAAAGGGAATATGTGGGAGCAGTTTAAAAACCAAGATAAGGATTCCTACATCAACGATGTAGACAAATGTTCCTGTTCGTCAAAACAACAAACGCCTGAGAACAGCAGTCAAGCAACAACGCCAGACGATAATCGTTAAGACACAACCAGCCCCAGCTTGGAGCATGTACTCAGTGCATTTAAACTAGGTCCCTGAATTTGTTAGAAATATATATAATGGCCCAAATTTTCAACCCATCATGCTTTTTTTTTTCTTTTGTGAAATGATCCCTGTCATGTTTTTTTTAATATAAATTATCAAAGATTGTCAATCTATCATGTGTTTTTTAATCATTGGTTTAATGTTTATATAAAGTTTGTATGATAAATCATGCTAGTGTAGTTCAACTAGTTAGCTTACCTTTTCTTTTGTTGAGTGTTTTCTCTTTTTGATGGAAGAGGAAGATCTGTAATCAACTCTTCAGAGACACTTTCTTGAAACATGAGTGCACATTAAGCCTAAGTTTGTTACCGAGCATTTTTTTTTTCAAGTTCCCAACAAATCCTTGAGTACATTTAAGCAGAGTCCGTTCTCTACAATCCACTAGATGAAGAAGAAGAACACTCGAGAAAGTAAACTTGAACTCAACTATTGTCTTTCTAAATGAAAAAAAGAATGAATAATTGTCTATCTTCTTGATCCGTTAAGTTTTATACCTAAGTTGATGTAGATCCGGATATGAGCCATCATCATGCATGAACTAAAATCCAATATCCTTAGACGAGCTCACACGTGTTTTAGCGGATGATTCAACTTAACACCATACTAGAATTTTATCCACTCTTCGTGCGGAGTAAAAATTTTTAACCCGTATTTACGTAAAAGAATTATTTATAAAAACAAAATAAAATAAATTTTATAAAAAATATATTATTAAAATTAAAATTAAAATTAAAATAATATTATTTAATTGAAAAATATTATGATAGAAAATTGTTTAAATTCATATTTCTTATGATAAATAAGTATATGATGAATATAAAAAACCTTTACATGTTTAATAATACAAAACTCTTACACATTTTAAAATCTAGTTATTAATCCATATTTGTAAGAGGTAAAGTTTTATATAATTTTTTCAATTTAATATCAAAATTTTGTAATAAAATATGATGCATTTTAGATAAATTTACCAATATAATAGATATATTTTTTAATGAAATGAAATGATCCTATATAGTAAAAACTATTTGTCGATTATATAATATTTTGCTTAGATTGTTGTGAAATTTTAGAATTACGTTGAAAATCTTTCAGTTAAATATTTTTATATTTGGAAAAAAAATCCAAATAATTTGAATTAAAAATCTTCTAATAAAAGTTTCTAACTAATATAAAATTTTATTAAATAAATTGTGTATCCATAACTATTTAGATTTATTATAAGATTTAGTTTATGAAATATAATTTACGAAAAATGTATTTGAACCAAAAGAAACAAAATTATAAAATTTGTAAAATAATTTAGGT
>OVBI01002583.1:0-18752 GCA_900406495.1 Sisymbrium altissimum | reverse complement strand
AGGTGTATTTCACTAACTTTGCAGGCTCGTTGTAAGTTTCTGTTGTTGTTGATGTTTCCTTAATAAGTTGATTAATATCAACGGTGTAACTTTGTATTATTCAGAGAAAATGGTATAAATTTAACATTCGTACCAAAAAAAAAAATAATCAGAGTCCACTAAATTTTAAATATCTGAATTATCAAAAAAAAAATATATATATATATATATATATATATTTGATGAAAATGCTAAAAAGAAAAAAAAATGCAGATAAGACATTAGTTAACAAATAGTGCGAAAAAATAATCATTAATATTTTTATAATTCAAACAGTAGAATATGGATAGATGATTATAGTCTTTGTACATCATTTTTTTAATGGTAAGGGCATTGATATAAACGATTTTAAGAGCGTTATATCTTAGTTGATATATATAAGATGTTATATTTCTTTATCTGATTATCATTTATCAAACCCAAAATGCTATCTTTAAAATACTTTGTAATTTTAATCTCGCCTTGTTAACAACAAACTAATAATGATAACAAAAATGTTGCAGAACCATATTTTAAAATTAAAATAATGACAAGTTTAAGCCATCAAGTACTCGACGAAATCAAATGTTTTTAATGATATAAATTTAAGACTTCGGTAAACAAATTCCCCACCTATAAATTCTATTGAACAATTTCCTCACTGTCTATCCTCCAAACCCGAATAAAAAAAACCTCTTTCTCTCTTTCTCTTCTACTCCATTGTAATGGCTTCGTCACTTCTGACATACTCCATGATGATCCCCACCACCGACTCCATGGTAGTTGTCCGGTCAGTGTTACGTATTGGATCTTCCCTGCCCTCTCGCCGCCTAACCCGTCCGGATAACAAGCCAACCTTGTTCATCTCATGTTGCTCCTCTGTGTCCAAAAAGGCGGAAACTAGTGGTAGTGACCTCAAACCCGCGGTGGAACGGTGGCCAGAGTACATACCGAACAAGCTCCCCGACAAGAATTATGTGAGAGTATTCGACACGACGCTCCGTGATGGCGAACAATCTCCCGGTGCAGCCCTTACTCCACTGCAGAAGCTAGAAATTGCCCGGCAACTAGCTAAACTCCGAGTAGACGTCATGGATATCGGTTTTCCGGGGTCGTCCGAGGAAGAGTTAGAAGCCGTTAAAACCATCGCCAAGACCGTGGGGAACGAGGTTAATTATCTCTTTATTTCCTTATATAACCATACCATTTTCTTTTTGAGTTTTATCCACTAGTATTAACTATACAATTTTGTGCTTTCTCGTGTCTTTGACTTTATAAAATAGCACAAGCATGGGGGTGCTTATTTAACGATTTTTAAACTTTTAACTGCAGACTTTTATTTTTTAAAATGACGGTAAAAAATTGACTTTAAAATAGGAGTCTTACTGTAAAAAAAAATAAATTCATGTATTATATGCTTCAGAGAAAAACAAGAAACTTCGAGTGAGAAAACAAAAGAGAGACTAAGAAATTTTAGAGCTGTGAGTAATTTCACGACAGTAAAAATGGGTTTTGACATTTTTTTTACTTTAAAAACATTTTTTAGGTCTCCATAGCAATTACAGCCTAAATGCCAAGTAACCCCATGGGATCTCATTTTAATTTGTGGCACATGGCTTCCTGTTACGTTGAGTCGCTCTGTATATAGTTAATTAACCTTTATCATTTGTGACATCTCATAAAAATAAAAGAAATAATGCTACGCATACATAATAACCTTGGACTATATTGTTGTTTTGCTTAGGTGGATGAGGAAACAGGTTACGTCCCGGTGATATGCGTCATCGCACGATGCAAACACAAAGACATCGAGGCTGCTTGGGAGGCGGTTAAGTATGCGAAGAGGCCGAGGATATTCGTATTCATATGTACTAGTGACATTCACATGAAATATAAATTGAAAAAGACTAAAGAAGAAGTGATCGAGATGGCCAAAAGTAGTATTAGGTTCGCTAAAAGCATAGGCTTCAGTGACATCCAATTTGGTTGCGAAGATGGCGGCAGGTCCATATACATCTAAAAACCTTTGTTAATATATCTCAGTTATTTGTTTGCTTTGTTTGATATTACGGTACAAAACCTTTGCTAGTAGTATATGTACGTATGTGCATTTATATTTTGCAAGAATATTTATATACTGCAACATGAAATATTCATTTTTAAGTATATTACTTTTTTTTTTTTGCAAACCAAGTTTTTACATGCAAAAACAAACGCATTGAACATCAGAAACAACCTAGGTCATAATCTTAAACATTTTAGCTATTGACTTATGGTGGCATTCGCATACTCGATCATGTCATAAATAGATTTTTTAAAATTATAGTGTGTACTTCAGATCGGAGA
Source organism: Sisymbrium altissimum (assembly GCA_900406495.1). NCBI lineage: Eukaryota > Viridiplantae > Streptophyta > Magnoliopsida > Brassicales > Brassicaceae > Sisymbrium > Sisymbrium altissimum. The sequence goes on along the minus strand of OVBI01002583.1, from coordinate 16,388 downwards.
AGGATTTTCTATGCAAGATTATGGGAGAAGCGATAAAAGAGGGCGTTACGTCAGTGACCCTCGCGGACACGGTAGGGAACAACATCCCGCAAGAATTCGGAGAAATCGTGACCTATCTCAAAGCAAACACTCCTGGAATTGATGATGTTATCTTCAGCCTTCATTGTCACAACGACCTTGGTCTTGCTACGGCCAACACAATCGCCGTTCGTAATTAACTCTTTTGTTAGTTTAACTAACGCAATCGCCGGAAAAATATATATTCTGAAGGTGACAAAAGTCTAAGCATATGTATGACAAAAAGTAAAACAATATTTTAGGGTGTATGTGCGGGAGCAAGACAAGTCGAAGTAACGGTCAACGGAATAGGTGAAAGAAGTGGGAATGCGTCGCTTGAAGAGGTATACTCATCATAATTTTCATAATGATCATCATCATATCATGAATGTATATTTCTTTGGTATATAGGTTGTGATGGCTTTGAAATGTCGTGGAGCATATGTGATGGATGGTGTTTACACAAGAATAGACACACGCCATATTATGGCTACTAGCAAGATGGTAACTTATATATATATATATATACATTGAATTTTATACATGTATACAACGAAATACTAGTGCGGTAGTTCTTCTGGCCCGTAATTATAATAACGAATAATAGATGTAAAGTCTTGAGCAGGTTCAAGAGTGTACTGGAATGTATGTTCAACCACATAAGCCCATAGTTGGAGCCAACTGTTTTGTTCATGAGAGTGGCATTCACCAGGTTCCATTTTATCAATACTTTATATTAATAATGACAAATATATATAAGATTGATTTGCTATATGAAGATTGTTAAAACATTTTGCAGGATGGAATTTTAAAATATCGGAGTACGTATGAGATCTTATCACCAGAAGATATTGGGGTCGTACAATCTCAAAATTCCGGCATCGTTCTTGGAAAGCTAAGGTAATTGTTCCACTATGTGATATTTCTTAGTCTTACATAACCAAAACTATGTGCGTTCGTTGAATTTATATAAACGATGATGGAAATATGCAGTGGACGTCATGCTGTGAAAGATCGGCTAAAAAAGGTATCCCTTGTGATTCCATAGTCTTTCTTTGTGAAAATCTCCAAAATAGCATACTTTAAGTTTTAGTTCCCAAACTAGTACGTAGTACTAAGATAACTTTTCAATAATAGCACAAATTTCAATATTAAAATAACTAAAATCTCCTTCTTAATAAAAAAAAAAAAATCCTAATTTGGAAATAGTGAACCCAAGCATGATGTTTTAGTTTTGTTTGTAATCTATTTAAGGTAAATAAGTACTTTTTATGTAATATCTTGTGTTTTTTGGAAGTTTATATTTTGTGTGTTAAGTTTCGNCATAAGCTTAGAAGTAGACTCTCTTTTTTTTTTTTTTTTTTTTTTAATCGTCAGTTATATGATGATCACATTCACATATATATCAAATGAGAGATTAGTCATAAGTTGATAATTCACTATTATGTATAATATTATGCGTTAATTTTCTATTCTCAGTTGGGATATGAAATCAATGACGAAAAACTCAACGACATTTTCTCACGATTCAGGGATTTAACCAAGCAGAAAAAGGTTTCCATTTTCTATATATGCTGTATTATCTCATGCACACATATATGATATATTAATAGGGATAACATGCATACGACTTAATTTAATTTAAGAACTAAAAAGAAAAATCAGACGTAGTTAATTTCAGTTTGTTAATTTCTTTCAGAGGATTACAGACGCTGATCTTAATGCATTGGCGGTGTACGGTGATAAAATCTCATCAGAGAAACTAACCGGTAACGGAAATAACAGCTGTATACCAATCCTCAGATTTCCTCTGTAGCATAAATTCGTAAACACGTGTTTTTGTAATAAAATAATGTCAAATGGAATTTGAGATGCATGTGTTTTTGTTGACTTGACTTGTTATAATGATCCTATATGTTTTAGTAACTTGACTTACTTCCGCCTTCTCATTTCTCATGTATTGAATAAACATACGGACTAAATTACCCATGAACTCATTTCAAGTTCGGTATGATCTATTGTTCTGTACTAGTTTCTTGCTGCTTCTTATGCACTAGTTGCTCCAGCATGTTCGGACAGCAGATCGCTGTGTGTGTTATTTGATTCCCAAGGCGTCTTCTCTCCTTTTTAGCATTTCTGGTGTATCCAACTTAGGTTGCCTCAGTGTTTGTATGCTTTATCTGTTGTGTTATTGTTTCCCCCTTGGCTTTTGATGCAGCGGTTTCTTTACCCAGCTTGACTGCTTTGTATTGCTTGTTGAACATTTTTTCCATGGATGTAGAAGAAACGTAAAACAATAATTATAAGGCTTTATGTAAAGTCATCAATTCAGTTAAACCCGTAAATTGAGCAGCTGAAAAGTCATATAGTAAAATTTCTGGCTTTGTTTGTCACTTTCCATCAAGAGTAACAAAAAAAACATAATGAGTAGGCTGTACAACGATGGAAAGAAGAAAACAAAAGCTCAATAGATGTTTGTACTCATGGTAGAATAGCTCTAAAATCCAAAATTTCTCTATAGAGAGGTCAATAAACCGCATAACCCAAAAGCTCTTTCATATCTCTTTTATTCTTACAGCAATTTTATTTCTCCAGAAAAGAGATGGAATCTTCTGTATAGAAGACACTTAGAGTTCAGTCTCTTTGTCAAAGAAGTCCCACCCATCTTCCAGGAGCTCCTTACGTTCGTCTTTTCCCTCGTCAACCGAAGCTTTTGGGCTCTCGTCTTTTCCGTCGTTAACCAAAGCTTTAGGGCTCTTGCTGTTGCCTGAGGTTTCAGGTGTTTCATAAGATAGCTCAAGAGGCTTCTCAAGCAATAAGCTCTTCATGGACGAAAAAGAAGAAGCCAGCTTACAACTAGTCTGGCTTGAGGTGATTGATTGGCTCAAAGGCACTCGGTTATCGAATTTCTCTTTTAAGTGTAGGATGTCTTGACAGATCACAGAGATTTCTCCTCTGTTCAAGTAGCAACCAAGAGAGCAAAGACAAGTTAAGATCAACAAGAAAACAAAAGTCACCATAAGACTTTGAGCTTTTACTCCTTAAAAAGATTAAAAATTCCAGATTCTATGCCTCATCTATAAACTGCAACAAAATGGCTAAATGTGATTTGTGGATCTGAACATTGATCTATCTATATATTTATATAGCCGCTTTCCATCCCAATGGTTCATCAAGATGATAAATATAAATTATTAGCGATGGGTAAGAGGACTTACTGTAAAGAGTCCACAATCCGACCACGGTCCATAAGGAACTCTCGCAGCTGCAAACACAGAACAAGATATTTTAGGTTGCGACTTCAGAATCATTCCTTCGTGGCAAACCCAAAGGCAGTTATGTTACCTTGGAATTTTCCTCTGCCTCCTGCTGTAGAAGCTTTGATTCTTGGACAACTCTCTCCATGATTGCTTCTTGTTCAGCAAGTGCCTTCCGTGCAGAACCTTCTTTTTCTTGCCTTTCTTTCTCAGCGGCATTCTTAATCTCCAGCGCTGCCGCCAGTCTCATTTCAAGAACTCCACGCATCTAAAAGCCAAAATGAAACACAATCAGCTAATGCATAAAGTGTGAAACAGTAGAAATCAATAGAGTATCGTCACGCAAGGATTAATGGAACAACAGAGATACGGAGCAAATCATCTAAAGCATGTGACTTGCACGGACCTCATCAAGAACAGATAGAGACTTGTCTCGTTCTTCTGATAAGGTGAGCAAGCGGTTCTCAAGCTCATTTACTTCAGTGGTCAATATTGACCTCTCCCCATAAACTTCTCCAGCATCCTGTGACATAAAAGATGCTTAGTTCCCCATTAAAAATTTAAGCACATTAGTAAACACGTATTAGCACATTATTAGCAAACAAAGTCACCATGTCATTTCCCTCCCTCGCACGTGTCAGAATCTTCTTCAGCTCCTCAACCTTTTTAAGAGTATCAAAGCCTCCTCTAGTAGCATCTTCCTTGACCTTTTCAGCATCCTTCTCTTGAAGTTCAACTTCTCTCATCAGATTCATAATCGATTCCATCACAGTGAACAAGGTTCTCTACACAATTACAAAATAATAAGAAAAGACTGCTACTATATCGTAGAAGGAGAAACTACTAAACATAACCACAAAAGATACTAGTTAGCACACCTTGTTACTTTTGGCATCTTCAATGATCTGTTCAAGGTGATCAATTTTGCATCCCTGGGTTGATCTGCTAACAGCAGAGCTAAAAGAACCACCCAGCTCTGGATCAGTGTTTTCAACGGCCAAGGAACCCTTTGATGTCTCGTCCACGAGATCTGAGCCACTCACCTCCGCATCACTGCTTTCCTCGGCCAAGGAACCCTTTGATGTCTCGTCCACGAGATCTGAGCCACTCAGCTCCGCATCACTGCTTTCCTCGGCCAATGAACCACTTGACGCCTCTTTCACGTCATCTGAACTACCAAATCCAAATCGATTACGAGATAATTTCTGTGTACTTTCCGAGTTGTCTGCTGCAGGATAAACCACCTTATGGACATCATCTTTAGAAACTGCGCTTGTGCTCGACTCAGCTTGATTACGTGGAGAGTGAAAATCAAAGCCTTCCCAACAATCGCTAGTCAATTTGGTTCCCGCCTGATCAAACGCAGTGGGATCTGAGGACACCACTCCAGACTCATCCGATCCGCTCAATCCGATCATTGCTTTGCTCTGAATGTCAAGATCACCATTTGTCAACTGGTTCCTATCTGAAAGCAAATCCGTAGTTGGAGCCCTTGTTTCACGGTCAAAATCAACAGCAGTAGGTATGGTTCTTGAAGAAGAAGCACTCGCCTCTGAACCAGTTAACGCACCATTCTGCAGATCACGTTCTGCTGCATTTCCAAACAGCCATTTAATCAGCATATATCCTAGAGAACGGAGCTAGTCCAGGTGGAACAAGTAACTCAATCTTCCAAATGTACGAGTGACAGAACAAAAACATGCTATATTATTCCAAAAATAGAGAAGAAGCACCTTTATTGTCTGGCAGCTTTCCTAGTGTCTTGTTCCCAGGTTGTGTAGAATCATCAGCCAAATTTGGGTAAAGCTTAGGAACAATCTCTGAAAGAACTACAGATGCAGCTTCATCAGGATCCTTTGCGTGCTCAATAGCAACAGCCTTCAAAAGCCTTGCATCAATCTGTAGCAAATTGTAATGTATAATGTTTTCTTAATCAGATCAAAAAATTTATATAAGCTGGTTCCAAAAACACACACCGAAAGATGATCCAGAGAATACAAGTTAACTAACACCAGAGACGTGAGATCACTTGATCAACCATCCCGTAGTAACAGGGATATATAAATTGAAAATCTTTAAAAATCTTACCATTACAAGACAAACAACTAGTGTCTAACTTAAGTGTATAAAAGCCTCTCTTTTTTAGGAAAAATTATCATAACAAGGATCACGAACCGCTAAGTAAAAATGAGTGAAAGGAGATAAAAGACAGAAACTTTACCTGTGGAAATAATTCCGTGAGAGATCGATAAACAATTTTGTAGCTCATCAGTGAAATAGTAACTCAATCTGCAAGAACAAACGATTATGTCAAAACGGCTATAGCGTTGATTAGAAACAATCAAAAACGCTAAAGTCATAAACTTTGTTGAGAATTTACACTAAAGGTAAAACCCTAATTTCAATTCAAACAATAGAGAGAGACAAAGAGATACGAGCGCGATCAAAAGAAGGAAACTTCAGTAGGAATCAGTATATATTCCGTAACTTTCTGGATAATAGAGAGAATAAAACTGACCTTCGCAGTTTTTGCGGTGTGAGGGATTTTGACAATTGACTGAGCAAAGGGGAACGGAAAAGGCGCAATTTCGGATTGAGATATTTTTCAGAATTGTGAAAAAAAAAAAGGAGTAATTATAAATGTTGTTTCTTGAACGACGGTGTAATTGCGAGGAAGAAGACCCAATGGGAGGAGGAAACTTAGGCGGCTAAGTAAACAAAAAGGCTATTTTCGTTATTTCATCGAGTATCTTTAAGGGTGTTTTGGTCAACTAGTTAAAATTAGACCGACGTGGATTATTATTGGCGTTGGCCCATCTTAAACGAGTTTCGGCCCATCTTGTAACGAGATACGGCCCATCTTATATCCGTATAAAAGGCTTATTATATAACTAACCAACGACTACGATCAAATTAATATCACAATCATCATGGTTCAGAAGAAGAAAGCTGTGAAGTACTCGGTGGTAAATTTCATTTTGTCTTGTCTTTGTGAATGCTTTGAGTTTGTGTTCTTTAATAAAGTTCGATGATTTTGATGTTTTGCGAAAGGTGGATGCTTTCACTGACTCTGCTTTCAAAGGGAACCCAGCGGCGGTTTGTTTTCTCAACGACGACGACGACGAGGACAGAGACGACGAGTGGCTTCAGTCTCTCTCTGCCGAATTCAACATCTCCCAAACTTGTTTCCTTACTCCCATCACTGGTTTCGATGCTCGCTTCCGTCTCCGTTGGTTTACTCCTCTTGCCGAGGTTCGACGACTCTTTTTTTACTTCGTTTTCTGAGAGAGAATTGATCTCAAATTCGCGAGCTTTCTATGGTTATTTGGACTGAGTTCGCATTTTCTTGAACTTAGTGAGAGACCCTTTTTGATTTGGGTTCTTAAAAGCTTGTCCTTTGGTTTTTTTAGGTGGAACTATGTGGTCATGGAACTTTGGCATCTGCTCACTGTCTCTTTTCGAATGGTTTGGTTGATTCAGACAGTGTCGAGTTTGTTACAAGATCAGGGGTTCTTACAGCCAAGCGAGTTCCAGAGGACAATGATGGTGAAGTGAAAGGAGGAACCTTTTTGATCGAGTTGAATTTCCCTGTGATTCAAACTCGTGCTATCACTCTCAATGGTGCCTACTCCCCCTCCTACATGATCACAAAGGCCTTGAACGGAGCTACCATTCTTGATATTCAAGATACTGCGTCAAACAATTTCATCGTAACCTTTTGAATTTTGGTTCAAAATATGTCATGTTTTGGATCTCAAGATACTTGTTCTGTTCACACAATATGTTGATTGCATCAGTAGCATCGTAATGTTTATTATATGAGTTTTAATTTTGCTCTCTTATGCACTTGTTTGCAGGTTGTGCTTCCATCTGTGGAATCTGTAGCTGGATTGCAACCAAGAATGGATTATATAGTGAAATGCCCTTGCGATGGCATCATTGTGACAGCTGCTGCTTCTGCAGGATCGCCCTATGATTTTCACAGTCGTTACTTTGCTCCTAAATATGGAGTTGATGAGGTAGAAGAGTAGTTGCATCTCATACTCGTTGCTTTTAGGAGTGAACAAATCATCAAAGTATATGATTTCTTCTACCTGTGTTGTGTATCTTCTTCATATCGTATCTATTTCAGGACCCCGTTTGTGGAAGTGCACATTGTGCATTGGCACATTACTGGAGCCTCAAGATGAATAAATATGATTTCTTAGCCTACCAAGTAATCTCTCTAGTCTCTTTTATTTGTTTTTTTTTTATGTATTGTCTTAGTGCTGCGTCACAGAATGATTTTTAATATTTTGGAAATCTGGTTAGGCTTCACGTAGGAGTGGAACAATTAGGCTTCATTTAGACAGGGAGAAGGAGAGGGTTCTCCTGAGAGGCAAAGCCGTGACCGTAATGGAAGGCCATATCGTGGTCTAATCTGAGATGATGTATTGCTGTCAAACAAGCTCCTATAATTAATGAATAAAAACGTACAATTGGTATCTTCCATAACGTGGGTAACCACTGATAGGAAATGTTTATGTTTTCTGACCATATGTGTTCATTTTTTCTTCGTTAATACAATTATTATTTTTGGGTTTTTCTTTTTATGGTGATAAAAATAGATCTTATATGATTTGATAGGAGGGACCACGTTTTAAATTCCTCTCACTATTCAGCGATATTAAAAAACTAGTCTGCATAACCATGTTGGTGAACATAAGCCATGAACCGGGTTCATTGAACCCTATCGTACCTTTGTTGCTTGTTGTTTATTCATTCAAATCTCTGTATGGGGAAGTGCACATTTGTGTATTAGCACGTTTCTGAAGTCTCAACGTGAACGTGAACGTGAACGTGAACAAGTGTGACTTTTTCGCTTATGCTTTCTCTCTCTCTCCCACTCGGTTAATTACTAAGCTAAAGAGCAAAAGTCATGTTTATCAGTCACAGAGCCTATGAACTAATTTGAAATGCTACTCAATCGTAAACAATCCTAATAAGTTGCATTTTATTGAGTTTCGAAAATTCTTTTCCCTTTTTTCGTTTCCAATGTTATGTTCCAAAGGTGGTCCTGTGAATAATTTCAACTGTGGAGTAAGCAGGGCATTAAAATTTCATTTGAAGCGTGTTCATATGTATCTGTACTTGTGGTAGTGCTTAATCACACCGGTCTTTTGAATCTGTCAGATGTATTCAGAGCATGTGAACGTTCACCATTCCTGCTAAATAAAAAATCTAATGACAAAAGCTATCTTTTGGTGTTTTGTACGTGGATCTCTGTACATGAACATGGTGCATTGGCACCTTTTTTTAAGCATAAGTTAGAATTGATGAGGGAAAGACTAAAGAGTTGCTGCATCTTAACGGGACTAATGACCCAGATGATCTAACGACTCTCTTGTGCTATGTCGTTGTCTAGACAAACTACTCACAGACAAGACATTTACTGTTCATGATTGCAGACAGAGAAGATGTATGGCTAAAAGTTATTGGACAGAACGTGGAACACGTAATTTCTAGAGTTCTGTTTTTCTGAATATAAGTCCAAGTCGAGAGATGCAGATTTCAAAAGGATGAAGAGCCGTATGGTCATGGTCATGAAGAAGCCTATCAACTTCTTCTTGGTAACTATATTTTCTCTTCTTTGTTCTTGTTTCATGTACTGATGTAACTTCTTTCCCTTCTTCTTTGATCTAAGTCTTATGATTGATGAGTGTTGTTTTTTTTTTTTTGAAAGAATGTTAAATTTATTCAACCAAAAAAAACTGTTTTACAACTACTAAGTAAGTAATTGCAGATCTTTTACATTTAATTCACAATGATATTAAAAAAAGGAAAGTAGAAAAAAGGTTTATGGTTCACGTGCTGCAAACCACCTCATCATCACTTACTATGATGCATTCTCTGAGTCAGCCTTCAAGGGAAACCCAGCAGTAGTATGCTTTATTGATGAGGAGAATGAGATGGACGACTAACTTGGCTTCAGTCTCTTGCCGCTGAATTCAACATTCCCTTGACTTGTTTTTTGTTATTCCGATCACTGGCTCTCATCCACCACGAGCAGAAGCCATGATTAACCTTGACTTGTTTTGATTGAAATGTCCCGGTAAAATGTTGATTAATGTTACTGCTGCTGCTCCTCAAGGATCTGCCTATGATTTCGTTTCGGCCCCAAAATAGGAGTCGATGAGGTTAAAATAACCTATGTCTTGTATATTTACATTTATAACTAACCAACCACGACGACCAAATTAGTATTATGATATAAAAAGCTTATTGTATAACTAACCAACCACGACGATCAAATTAGTATTATGATATAAAAAGCTTATTGTATAACGACTAACCAACCACGAGGATCAAATTAGTATTGTGATATAAAAAGCTTATTGTATAACTAAGATCAAATTATATTATCACAATCATCATGATGAAGAAGAACGTTGTCAAGTACTTGGTGGTAAATTTCATTTTGTATTGTCTTTGTGAATGCTTTGAGTTTATGTTCTTTACTAAAGTTCGATGAACTTGGTGTTTTTTGGAAGGTGGATGCTTTCACTGACTCAGCTTTCAAAGGGAACCCAGCGGCTGTTTGTTTTTTCAACGACGATGATGACAGAGACGACGAGTGGCTTCAGTCTCTCGCCGCCGAATTCAACATCTCCCAAACTTGTTTCCTTACTCCCATCACTGGTTTCGATGCTCGCTTCCGTCTCCGTTGGTTTACCCCTCTTGCCGAGGTTCGACGACTTTGAGAGAATATTGATTCTTGAATTCGCATTTTCTTGGACTGAGTGAGAGACCCTTTTCATATGGTTTCTAAAAGCTCGTCCATTTGTTTTCAGGTGGATCTATGTGGACATGCAACGTTGGCATCTGCTCACTGTCTCTTTTCGAATGGTTTGGTTGATTCAGACAATATCGAGTTTGTCACAAGATCAGGGATTCTTACAGCCAAGAAAGTCCCGGAGGACAATGGTGGTGAAGTGAATGGAGGAACCTTTTTGATCGAGTTGAATTTCCCTGTGATTCCAACTTGTGATATCGATCTCAATGATGCCTCCCTCTCTATGATCACAAAGGCCTTGAACGGAGCTACCATTGTTGATATTAAAGCTACTGCGACAAACTGCATCCTCGTAACTTTTTCTAATTTTTGTTTCCTATTCAAACTTTGTGTCTTGCTTTGTCTCTGATTTCTATTGTTTTTTTGGATCTCAAGATACTTGTTCACACTATATGATACTTTGCATCAGTAGCATCCTAGTGTTTATTACATAGTCCTAACTTTCTATGTGTCTGTTTTTCATGTGTGCTCTCCATTGATAATTATGTGTTAGTAATGACTATTTCTTATTCATCTGATTCCAGGTTGTGCTTCCAACTTGGGAATCTGTCACTGAACTGCAGCCAAGAATGGATGATATCTTGAAATGCCCCGGAAAATTGATAGTTGTTACAGCTGCTGCCCCTGAAGGATCTGTCTATGATTTTTGTAGTCGGTTCTTCGCCCCCAAATTAGGAAATAATGAGGTTAACAATCTAGGCTGCATTTTCATTTTAACGAGAAGAAGCCATCATTAACCTTCCTCCTCATACTTCTGTGGTCTTTGCTTGTTGGCGTAATGTAACTCTTCTGCTTGGTTCTTTGTTCCTTCAGGACTCTGTCTGTGGAAGTGCACATTGTGCATTAGCACATTACTGGAGCCTTAAGATGAACAAGTGTGACTTTGTTGCTTACGCGGTGACTCCTCTCTCCCTCTATCAATAAGTATCAAAACAAATTCTGAAAATGAGTGAAACATTCCCTTGTGATTATTACGTTATGAAATTCGGTTTCTATAGGCTTCGCGTAGGAGTGGGGCACTGAAGGTTCATTATGATAAGGAGAAGCAGAGAGTTTTTCTCACTGGCAAAGCTGTGACTGTGATGAAAGGATCCGTCTTAGTTTAATCTTGGCTTCAGAAGTCAAGATCTCGAGTCTGGAACCGGAGTTTATCAAGTTTCTCAATAAAACCATGTAATCAAAATTTAGACTGCGTTCTATGATAGTAACAAAAAAAAGAAATTCACATGGATAGTACTTGGGGTTCGTGTTGGATTGATGAACTTATCTCTAATGCTCATTGGTAAATAATACCAATATATTATTAAGTTGCAATTTTCCTGAATCTAGAGAAAATGTTACGTTGCCTTTGATTGTGGTTTCCCCATGTTATGATCCATTCGTAGTTCTGTAGAATATCTTCAAATGTGGCATTATAGGTTTGTTTGAAGCTTTCCAAATTGATTTCTGGATACCTCCATTAGTGTTTTTTAGTCGTTCGTTGTTCTTAATGACACAAGTCTTGTAAATCGTTCAGCTTGGGAATCTCACAGTCGGTACTTCTCTCCTGAATTATGAGTAGATGAGGTAAAAAGTTGCTGCATCTTGCTATATGATCTATCTATCATTATAGTCTTTGCACTTAGGAATGGAAAAAAAATCAGCAAAGGCCACACTTGTTCATCTTTGGTTAGTGTATTAGTGCTTCACAGAGAATGATTTTGAGTTTTTGGAAATCTGGTTAAGCTTCGCTTAGGAGTGGAACAATTAGGATGCATCTAGACAAGGAGAAGCAGACGGTTCTCGTGAGAGGCAAAGCCGTGACCGTAATGGAAGGCCTCAAGACCATGTCGTGGTCTAATATGAGATTACGTATTGCTACAAAAGGAGCTCCTTTAATTGATGAATGAAGACGAAATTAGTATCTTTCATAATGTGGGCAACCACTGATAAGGAAATGTTTATGTTTTCTGACCATGTGTTCATTTTGCATCGAATTTATTCTTTTGTGTGGGGCTAGTGTCGTTAGTACAATTATTGTTTTTGTGGTTTTCTTTTATATGGTGACCAAATAGGTCTTTTATGATTTGATAGGCCGGACCACGTTTCAAATTTCTCTGACTATTCAATAAGATTAAAAAACTAGTCTGCATGTGAACATAAGCCATGAACCTTATTTGCTTTGTACCTTTGTTGCTTTGTTCTCTCTCACTCTCTCTAATTTACTCAAGTTAAGCTAAGGAGCAAAACTCATGTTTATCAGCAACAGAGCCTATGAACTAATCTAAAATGCTACTCAACCGTAAACAATCCTATTAAGTTGCCTTTTCTGATATTCGAGAAAATCTTTCTTTTCCCTTGATTTGGTTTCCAATGTTATGTTCCATAGGTGGTTCTGTGAATAATTTCAACTGTGGGCATTAAAACTTCATTTCAAGCTTGTCCATATGTATCTGTACTTGTGGTTGTGCTTAATCACACCGGTCTTGTGAATCTGTCAAATGCATTAAGAGCTTGTGAATGTTGACCATTCCTGCTAAATAAAAAATCTAATGACAAAACCATTTTGTTGTTGTTTTGTACGTGGATCTATGTGGTCATTAAGATGGTGCACTGGCACCTTTTTCTTAAGCATAAGTTAGGATTGATGATGCAAAGACTAAAGGGTAGCTTCATCTGAAGGGGACCAATGACCCAGATGATCTAAAAGCTCTTTTGTGCTATGTCGTTGTCTTGACAACTATACACAGACAAGACATTTACTGTTCATGATTGCATATAGTTAAAAGTTACCTTTTTTATTAGACAGAACGTGGAACACGTTCTTTCTACATTTTTGTTTTCTGAATATAAGTCCAAGTCGAGAGAAGCATATTTTAGAAGGAAGAAGAGGCGTATGGTCATGATCATGAAGACGCCTCTCAACTTCTTCGTGGTAACTATATATTCTCTTCTTTGTTTTTGTTTCATGTACTGATGTAACTTCTTCCTTCCCTTCTTCTTTGCTCTAAATCTTATGATTGATGAGGGTTGTTTATAAACAGGTTGATGCATTCTCTGAGTCAGCCTTCAAGGGAAACCCAGCAGTAGTGTGCTTTCTTGATGAAGAGAATGAGATAGACGACTCTTGGCTTCAGTCTCTTGCCGCTGAATTCAACATTCCCCTGACTTGTTTTGTTATTCCGATCACTGGCTCTCATTCATCACACTTCTTGCTCCGGTGGTTCACCCCAATCCTAGAGGTTCTGCATTTTACCTATTACAGTTTCAACATTTGAAATGATAATCATCTAAACCACTCTTACTGAAATGTTTTATGAACCATTCCATAATGCTTTTGGATGATTATCCTTTGAAATGACAAGAGCTTGATTTTTCCTCGCAGGTGGATCTTTGTGCTCATGCAACTTTAGCATCTGCTCACACTCTCTTCTCAAACGGTTTGGTTGGTTCGGACACAATTGAGTTTGCAACCCGCTCGGGAATTCTGACCGCTAAAAGGGTTTCAGAAACTCTCAAGTTCCTTGACTCTGAGGAGAGAGGATCTTTCTTGGTCGAATTGGATTTTCCTGTGATTCCAACGTGTAAGTACAACTCCTATAATATGGCCATGTTTTCCAAAGCCTTCAATGGAGCTAGCATTGTTGATATCCGAGGAACCACAACTGATAAAATCATCTCCAAGGCCTTCAATGGAGCTGCCAAAGCATCTTCAACTGATAAAATCATCGTATGCATTTCAAGAATACCCCTTACTTTCTATGTATCCGTTTTTCATATGTGCTCTCATATCCAAAACAGATTATTGACTTGAAAATTTCAAAAACTTTGAATCCGAAAAAGTATATGTTCGTATTAACTTTTTCTGATTCATCTGATGTCAGGTTGTGCTTCCAACTTGGGAATCTGTCACTGAACTGGAGCCAAGAATGGATGATATCTTGAAATGCCCTGGAAAATTGATAATTGTTACAGCCGCTGCTCCTGTAGGATCTGTCTATGATTTCTGTAGTCGGATCTTTGCCCCCAAATTAGGAGTGAATGAGGTTTACAATCTAGACTGCATTTTCATTTTAACAAGAAGAGGCCATGATTAAACTTCCTCCTCATACTTCTGAAGTCTTTGCTTGTGCGCCAATCTTTCTTTTGTGTGGTTCTTTGTTCCTTCAGGATTCTGTCTGTGGAAGTGCACATTGTGCATTAGCACATTACTGGAGCATCAAGATGAACAAGTGTGACTTTGTCGCTTACGCGGTGATTCCTATGTCCCTCTATCGATAAGTAGCTAAAAAAAATTCTGAAAAATTAGTAAAGCTTAATTTTCCTACTGATTGTTGATTAAGTTATGAAAGTTGGTTTCTATAGGCTTCGCGTAGGAGTGGGGCGCTGAAGGTTCATTATGATAAGGAGAAGCAGAGAGTTTTTCTCACTGGCAAAGCTGTGACTGTGATGAAAGGATCCGTCTTAGTTTAATCTTGATTTCAAAGTCAAGATTTCGACATCTGGAACCATAATTTATCAAGTTCTCAATAAAATCATAATTTATTTGATAATAAACAAAGAAATTCATATGAATAATACTCGCTGTTCGTGTTGGATTGATGTACTTATCTGTAATGTTCTTTAGTAAATAATCCTAATATATAATGAAGTTCCAATTTTCCTGAATTTCGAGAACTCTTACTTTGCCTTTGATGTGGTTTCCCCATATTATGATCCATTCGCACTAATTAATATCTTCAACTGTTACTTTGCCTTTGATGTGGTTTATTTCCGGATACTTCCATTAGTGTTTTTTAGTCGTTAGTTGTTCATAATGACACAAGTCTTGTAAATGGTTCAGCTTGTAAATGTCACTGTCGGAGTAGATTAGGTAAAAGTAGCTGCATCTTGCTATATGATCTATCATTATAGTCTTTGTTCTTAGGATTTGAACAAAAAACAGCAGTGCTCACACTTGTTCATCTTTGGTGGTACTGTTTTAGTGCTTCACAGAGAATAATTTTGATTTTTGGAACAATTAGGATTCATCTAGATATGGAGAAGCGAAAGGATTCTATAGATATACGAATGCAGTTGTTAAAAATAAAAACATACGAATTTAATACATTATCTTCCATATTGTTGACAGTGTCGTGACTGTCACTGTCACCTCTCATGAAATGCCAAACTTTTAGCCACTGACAATGTGCTCACTTTTTAAAAAAATAAATTTTCCTTTTTTGGGTAGTTCAGGAGACAACTGTCTTATTGTTAGATTATTACTATTTTTGGGGTTTTCAGTGTTGGGTTAATCATTGTTTGAGTTTTTTTTTTTGCTAAACATCATTGTTTGAGTTTATGAAAAAACACGTTATTAACTGTAAACTGTAACCCGTTTTGGGTTAATCATTGTTTGGATTGTTTGTGTTTGCATTTACTGTATTTTTTTTTTCCCAAAATGAACCCAACTTAGTCATAATAATCAAATTTTACTATGTTAATTGTAAACGTAAACGACCTTCCATTTGCGATTTGCGTTTGCATTGTACCAAACTATTTTATAAAACTGAAAAAAATGTTATTAAAAATAACTTTTTTTCCTCTTGTAATCGCAAACGTAGAAATTGCCAATGAAACAATCGAGGTCTTATTTCGACATTTGTCTGGCTCTGCTATATATACTTGTGTGCCAAAGTTGAAAGAAGCAGATATCAAACGAAAGAAGAGGAGAGATCATCTGCAGGCTATTATGAATGATATAAATAACGACTGGTATAAGCTAACAGCACTCTGTGTTCATTTTTCACTTAAGACTAAGAACATACATAATCTATGAAAGAGCCTCATCATGTCTTGTTGTGTAGGCAAATGCTAAAAGGCTTAATTAAATCTATCTAAAATAAATGATAAGCATAAGAATGCCTGTGTTTAAGTGTCAATACGTACTTTTTTCTGACTGTAATCACGTGATTACATCTGTGTTTTACTCACAAAATATTGAATGCAAATCCGTGACTGTAATAAGGAGAAGCAGAAGCAAAGCCGTGACTGTTATTGAACGTTGTGTCTTTGCCTCTGACTGTGTAATTGAAAGAGTCTGATGATGGCTTCTTGCTATTTATTAATTTTGGCTATTGTAGGTGCCAACCTGTGTCTTTTTTTTTTTTTTGAACAGAACAAAATTATTTATATTTAATTTTTTTTCTTTATCTTTGTTTCTCATGTAAATGTTGGATTAAGCTTGAAAGAAGCTTAAAGCTTCAAGCAACTCTAATCCTATT
>OVBI01002582.1:0-18757 GCA_900406495.1 Sisymbrium altissimum | reverse complement strand
GAAGTAGTTGAAGAATTTGGATCAGATGCTGAGGATGGAAATTCTGATATCGAGTTATCGAGTGATGAATCTGAATAATATTTGTTTTACAATTTTGTTATGCTATTTGTACACTTTTCGGGTTATCGAGTATTTTTAGATTTTTTTTCCTAAATTTAAATATATTTTTATTTTTTTTTTAATTTATGTGTGATTTTAATTTTTGTTACAAAGCGGTAACAACTATGTCACAATCTATGACCAAATGTAAAGGTCACTAAAATAGTGACTAATTGTGACAGTATACTTACACAATATTTGTAACTGTGAGTGACTTAAGTTTAGTCACAAAAATCGTTATGATTTATTTACTAAATTTAGTCGTTACTCTGAAACAATGTTTGTTACTATTTTTTTTTGAAACATTTATGTCAGTATTGTGACAAAAATTTGTTACTTTTAATCTTGTCACAATATTATGACGAAATTATAACCTTTTTATGACTAAATAATTTTGTCACAATTTAGTATATAAATCGTCACAATAATTATGACCAAAAAAATGGTCACAAATTTTTGTAACAATATCACCTTTTTTTTGTAGTGTCACTGTAATCGACATCCATCTCATCAACCTCATCTTTCAGTTTCACATTTTCATGATCAGTAGATCAAATTCTTCTGGACACTCTTCCTCCGATGGCTCCCCATCTTCAACAGAATGCGGTTTTGAAGCATTATCACTTTCATCTGGTTGCTCCCCATCTTTAACGGAATGCGGGTTTGAAGCATTATCACTTTCCTTATCCGACTGTCCATCCATCCTTTGCCTCGAGACGCAAAGCCGTACAACATTTCTACTACTGAATTCTATCAAGTTCTGAACTTATCTATCATTTGTGACATACACAGGAGGGGTATCTTGGAGAATTTTCTGAAGCATCATCTCTGGTAAGGGATACGATAACTCAACACTCTTTTTTTTCTTGTCAATCATATAATCATATGCAGCCATTTCAACAACCTCAGAGTATGTACAACCATTTTTCAAAAAAACATTCTTGCTCATTTGCATCCATCCATGTAAAAATGTCTCGACCCGTCTCTTATCACCCACTGTCCAAAAACCACCGGTATTTGCGCCATTACCTGTAAAAGTAATAAACAAGTACAAACACATTATATATATATTTCACTCCAAACTATAATTGGTAGACTTCCTAAATAAGTCTACAATCGATGACATAACTGCCTAAGAAAATCAAAAACTTGATTTATCCTTACGTATAATATATAATCATGTCAAAATCATACATTTGTAAATGCATAACCTATATAAAACAGAAGATCAAGAAAATCTGTAAAATTCTTTATAAATTATCAATAAAAGCCTTTTTCAATTATAAAGACTTCACTCCAAACTATAACTTATTGACTTCACAAGTGAGTCTACAATGGATGACTTAACTGCCTAAGAAAACCAAAAACTTGATTTCTCTTTATGTATAATATATAATCATGTCAAAATCATACATATGTAAGTGCATAACCTATAAAAAAGAGAAGATCAAGAAAATCTGAAAAATTCTTTATAAAATGTCAATAAAAGAGTTTTTTAATTATAAAGACTTCACTCCAAAATAAGTGTACAACCGATGACCTAACTGCCTAAGAAAACCAAAAACTTGATTTCTTCTTATGTATATTATATAATCATGTAACACTCACACACTGCCTAGTATATAACATATACCAATCACCATGCAAAGAAAATCTTCACAATTATTTATAAATTTGCTATAAATGCATTTTCAAAATCTGAAGACTTCCCATGCAAGTCAACCGCGTAAAACATCGAAAGCCGTCTACTAAGTAGACAACCAAACAAAGTCTATTGTATGGTCTATTTTTGCAATTACAATTTAACAAAGGAGACTTCAAAAGAAGCTATTTTGTAGTAGACTTCAATTGTAGTCTCCTTATGTTAATTTTGTTGGTTAGTTTTGCAATTAAACAAAAATCACGAAGTAGACTTCTTGGAGAAGTCCACCGTGTTAACTTCAGTTACTGTCTAATTTGGCTAATTTTTTAATTGACCAAACCATTGATTTTGGGGTAGACTTCATGCTCAGTAGTAGACTTCTTATTAATGTCTACGGCGAAAAGTAGACATTTGTATAAAGTTTACTGCAATGAGTAGACTTCGACCTGGATAGTTTTGCATTGACCAAGTTTGACATTTTAGACGTAGACTTCAAATGAAGTCTCCAGTGGATTAGACTTCGTTTGCAGTCTGCTATGGTTAGTTTTGGTTTGGAACAAAATTTAATTTAATTAATTAGTAGACTCGTTTCAAAGTCAACTAATTAATTTAATTCAAACAATTACCGGTCAATGTTTTAACATTTTGGTCAACCCCAATTATAGCCAAATTAGACTTCCTCTGAGAAAATCAATGGGTGGCCGGCGAGAAGACTTTATCTCGTAGTCTTTTTCAAAAGTCAATATTTTGGCCACTTGCAAATATAAACCTTACTAGACTTCACACGAAGTCTGCGTCTGGAGGGTTAGAATGAAGTCTACTCAATATTTTTTTGTTTACAAAGGAAATTCTGCAGACTTCATTTTCAGTCAACGGCCCGAAACTCGAGAAAATTTTGAATTGCAAAACTGACCAAATTGTAGACTTCACTGGTACACTACAATGGTAAACTAACAAATGAAGTCTAATTTCGCGGAACAGAAATGAAAGTCACGAAATCTACCTTATAAGTGGTTGTTTCGCTTCGTAAAACACCCAGAACGTCGTCTGTAGTCACCACTGAAGAAACCCAGCCGGTATTTAATCACCACCAAAGAATCACCACATATCACAAGATGGAAGCATTTGACATTTTTAGAATGAAAAATATGAAGTTTTATGGATGAAAATGGAGAGATGGAAGAATATGAGGTTGTGAGAGCATTGGATGTGATTTAATCTCACAAATTGAGGTGGTTGAAGCATTAAGAGCTTCAAATTTGGTTGTTCATTGTCATTGAAACATTGATGGCGGTGGCACAAACGTAAATAAGTGAAGGAGATGAGGATATGAATGTAATTATAATTTTTGCCTACAAAAATTAAATCTGAAGTAATGACATTTTTCTGAATACTATAGGGACACAAGGGTGGAAAGTGGAGAAATTGGCAAATGATAGAGAGAGAGAAAAATGTGGTTATTTTTGCAATTGACCAAGATTTGGAGTTTATTTCTGAAAACACCTCTTTACGAATAAGTAAATTTATTTAATTTAGATAACTAATAATAACTTGTTAATATATAAGTTATTGCTTCGAATTTTCATATATGAAAAAAGTACGAATTATAATGCAAAAGTATTAAATATGTTTTAAAAATAAAAAAAATGAAATATAATTTGTTAAAATTTTTGAATAATAAAATAGGTAAATAATTTCAGTAATATTTTATATGTTTATTTTTACGAATTAAAAAATAAGAGTTTACAATTGTTCAAATTTTAATGATTTTTAAAACATAATTATAAAAATATAGAATAACTCATAAATACTTGAGTGTACATATTTAGTTTGATAGATTAATTTATAATTCATTTGTTCTATAATATAAGATATTTAAAGAGTTTTTTTATTTTATAATAAATTCACATCTTTCTATGCAAAACCAAATTGTTTGATTTTTGTAATTATGTATTTGTTAATTAAGTTAATTTGTTTTTGCAAATATGAATGGGAGTTTCTAATGTAGAATACTTAAAATGTATAACTAATATGTTTTATATATAACTAAAGAAATTGGATATTTTATGATATATTTAATGTATATATCTATATAAATATTGTATGAATTAGTGAGTCATATGCATTGCAATTTACTGTAATTAATTTAAATTCAGTTACAAAATGAATCTGAAAATTTATGTAGTGATAAATTGTTAGAGTTGAATAAGTACTTGCAGTGTTTTATGTTTGAATAACAAGTCATAGGACTTAGTCCTAGTTGAATAAGTCTCCACTCTAGTTGGAGTTGAATTTGTTTTATTGTTTGAGTCTGTTTCGGAGTCTGTTGTAGTCTTGTTGCTTTGTACTATTGATCTATTTAAGAGATCAAGATCTGATGGAATAAACAAGCGAAGTATTTAGCTTAAACCTGCAATTCTTAAAACCTGCAATCTTGAGTTTGAATAACTTTATAGACAACAATGATATGTATGTAAATAACATATGATGGCTAAGATTTTTCTTTAAAAATGTTTCTCAAATAATATATAAAAGAATGAAAAAATTGTAAAAGAATCCACATCGCGTCAGATCTTTAGATAGTTAAGTATATAAACAAAAAATTATTCATATTATTAAAACATTAGTTAAAAATTAAATATTTTAAAAAGTTTCAACCAATCACACAAACACATATAATAAAAGGGGAATTACACGGACTAACCCATTTTTCACTTTTAATATGTTATACTAACCTAAGCTTATAAGGTTAGAATTAACTAACTCTTTACCCTATGGAATTTACTTTCTACCCCCTTCGTTTTCTTCCTAATGGCAATTGCACTGGTGAGATACTAACTGACACAAAATCTTTCTTTCGGAGACTAGCCCGATCAAATTTTTGTTCTCTCTCTTATCTATTCGGTTTCTTTTCACTGTTCACTTTCGATGTTTTCGACGGAGAAAACATACTCGTCGTCTCTCTTTGGAACAAAAAGGTTCTTCTGTTCTTCTCTCCTTCTTCCATAAGCGTGTCGTCTTCAATTCCTCCATCTCCGGCTACTTCTTTGGACTTGATCTTACTCCAGCCGTATTCGATTTCTTTTTCTTAACCCTCGCTTTCATCTTATCATTCACAAGTAAGTACTCCCCTCAATTATCTTTTCTTAATCGCATTTGTATAACTTTTATGCTCCCACGTTATTGTTAATTTTTATTTCAGTGTGTTTCGATACAATCTAGGCTTTACAATTGTAGAAATCTATATCTCGTTTTAGGGAGGTTTCGTCACTTCCGTTTTGAACATTTACATTTGTCTATGACTGAAATGGTTTTTCCTCCTACTTATAATCCGAATTAGCATATCTAATTGAATTGCTTTTAGTTAGAACACATTTCGATTCAAACCGTACGAAAACTACTTTTTGTCACATGCAAGTGAAACTAATTGTTCAATCCATTACGAATAATAGATTTATTGTAATTGTATACTATTTGTCTTAATCTATCATTATTAACGTTTATCTTAATTAGAAGACATCTTTTAATCGTTTTAGGGAGGTTTCATCACATCCATTTTGAACATTTAGATTTGTGTATGACTGATATGGTTTTTCCTTCTACTCATAATCGGAATTAGCATATATAATTGAATCGATTTTACTTACAACACATTTCGACTAACACCGTCCTAAAACTACTTTTTCTCACATTCAAGTGGAACTAATTGTTGAATCCATTACGAAGATTATATTTATTGTAATTGTAAACTATTTGTCTTAATCTGTCATTATTAATGTTTATCTCCATGAGAAAGTCCTGACTCGTTCTGTTTTATATTCCAATCGCAGTTAAATGAGTTCTCGTCGTCTCTCATATCTTCTATATCCATTGGATATCTCTTCACAGATCAAGAACCGAAAAGTTTTCACCTACAACAAATTATGCTGGATTGATGGCCTTTCCACTTTCCTTGATCCTCCTGAACTTGATAGATTGCGAAATTCACCTTTGGGAAAGCTTTTTGAGTTGGCTTCAACATACACTTTCTCAGGTACTTTCGTTCATTTCATTATGTCTAGGATGCTTGTGACCAAACAAGTGCACGAAGCCTGGTTCATTTTTGCTTCTACCCCCTGGCGTTTTTCCCTCCGTGAATTTGCAATGGTAACCGGACTAAACTGTGGAAAGCTCCCACCACCAACTCCTCAACAAAATTACAAAACCGAGTACTGGGATAAACTCTTTCCGGGTCAAAAAACGGTCACAGTTGACTACCTAGTTGACTTAATTCAGAGTTGGTCTATATTAGATCCTGAACTTAAGTTACGCTATGCCGCGTTGTTGGTTGTTGAGGGCTTCTTGTGCGCCAAATCACATATGACTATTATCTCCGAAGAAAGTGTTAAGATGGTAAAAGACATTGATGCTTTTCTACACTACCCGTGGGGAACAGTCTGCTTTGACTTGACAATGCAGTGTATTAAGGCAAAAGTCAGTAAATTGTTCGTCAAGGATAGTTTAGCTCTTCAAGGTTTTCTTCTGCCATTGCAAATAGTTGCTTTCCAAGCTGTTCCTGCCATTCGAGGACTTTTACCAGAACTAAGGTTGCCGTTAATTGATCCAGCAACCCGAAAAGCTTTCCAACGAGCCAGCGCTGTTATTCCCGTTTCAAAAGTGATGGATATTGAAGATGATCCTACGGTTAGTAGATTGTATACTATTTATATCAATATTTGATTGTTCATATTACTTATATGTTATTTCTATTTATAACAGGTTCAAGTTATTTCTATGATTGACGGTGAACTTCCTCGGGAGTTTGATTCACATATTTGTCCGGTCAGATCGATGACGACGATGAAGTTGCTTACATGAAGGAGTTACTTGAAGATAACATCAAATTTGAATATGACTCCTGGGTTTGTTCAAAATCTAAAAGACGAAAATACTCCAATATTTCTGAAGAAACCAAATCAAAGCAGAAGGTTCTGGAACCTGTCCGAAGAAGAAAAGAAACCCACAAGAGGAAACGTCACAGTTCTGATAATGATTTCTTGTCTGATTATGATGATATCTCAGATACGTTGCCTATCCCATCTCCGACTGTTCTCACCACACATGATTTGCATTACATTTCCCAGCTTCTATCCAAAGACGTTAAGCGACACATCAGCTTATGTGTTGCTGACTTGGAAGCTCGGTGGGAGACAAGATACAAGGAAAGATTTGAACTACTCGAGAAATGGTTCGAACGACTGGAGAAATGGTTAAGTCAAACCGTTCCTGCCACAAGTACTCCATCTCCTCCAACAAATGTAGACACTGTTTCACGTCAGAGGTAGAAATCGACTGAGACCATTACTACTCACCCTTCTATTCATAAACGAGTCATGCGCAGCTCATCTCTTGCAAACAAAACTGTAACAAAGACGCAGCTCCCTCTTAAGTCTAAAACGCAAACACGCCGTCGAGTGGTAAGTTTTCTCTTTTTTCTTAATTTCTAAAGAAATGTTTCTAATCTACATGATACTTTTAATAGAAAAGAAAGGAGCAGAGTAAAAAAGGTTCTCATGATGGCGAGTCCCAGGCATGTGGTGATGAAATTGAAGATGGTGTCGAGTTCATCTCCACTTCTTACCCACAACAAGTTTGTTCACCTTCCTTTTCTTATATTTGGTAACTCACATATAGATTGTGATAATTGAATTTTCAATTTTTTTTATTTTAGTCTCATCATCATAACGCACCTAATTTAGTCGTGGATGACGAAAATATAAATGCCAATTCATCTGCATATCAGGTGCTCATGTTTTTCATACTTTTTCTTCCTCAATTTATGTTCTCTACAATTTCAGTTTTAGGTTCATATCTTACTATCCATAGTATTACGTGTTTATTTATGTATATTTTTAACTATTTTTATTAATATATTCGATGTATAGTTTTGATTTTACATTGCTTACTATATTATATATTTTATAATTATAGATTTCAGAAGATCACGACGCTGTCATCAATCATGTTATTGAAAATCTTACCGAATCTGGTTTACTTCAAGTGATTAATACTTTACTAATTTTATTTATTGTTATTATTCTGTTAATGATATATTTTTATGCCTCATGTTTTGGACACTATTGTGTTAATCATATCTTTTTAAGGGTCATGGTTTGGAAACTGAGATTGGGGGTCCTTCAATTGTGTCAGAACCGAATCATACGCTTCATCCTTCTCCTCAAGAAACTCACCATGAAGCTTTTGAAGTACAATTTCCTTATTCTAAGTTTTTACTCCCTCTCCCTTTTACACATTCGTGATGTTACTATGTGTTTCTATTACCTTTTGTTCATTCTTTAACTGTTTTTCTTTATTGTTGAGTAGATTTCTCTTTTGGAGAATTTTGCTGCGACACAATCTCCATCTGCCAATCCTACTCCTCTCACTGCTGAAGTAAAGTCCGATTTAAATGTATATGGCATACAATTATAGTAAGCAACGTTAACATTTCCTAAAGCACACACATCAACTAACTTGTTTTTGTCCTTTTTTATTTCTTTGATGGTACATAGGCTTTGCAAACTTCTGTGTCGCAACCGCTGTCCACTGCTGACAATGCTTCTCCTCTTAATTTGGTACCATTTAAGATATAATTTTAAGTAATATTGTTTCCCTAAAACTAACACCCGACTAACTAACTGTAATACTGAATTCAGGTTGTTGGTGATTCTGCTCTAACGATGACAGCTTCAACGGACTCTGACCAAACGAACTTAATTGATCATAACCCAACGTGTGAAAAAACTTGAGGTAGTGAAGCTCCAATTATTCCGGCCGCCGATGCAAATGAAAAATCCTCAACCTTGCTACCTTCTACTAACCAAGTAATAATTCTTTACTTTTCTATTGTTCCTTTTTTCTTCCATATAAATGTCCGACTAATCCATATAATATAGTCCGTGTGAATTATTGTATACGTTAATATTTATTTTATATTTTATATCCTAAATAACATTGATTTCTTACATTTGATATTTCCTATTTCCAGCAACCGGATCACGAAGAAAATTCTGTCGATCCTTCTATTGCCTCTACTATATCATTGCCTGCTGAAGTATAAAACTATAACTCAATTGAAAATTCAACTATTTACAGTTTCTGGTTATGTTCATTTTAATGGTTTCTGGTTATGTTAGGATTTTGTTTCCAGATATTTACAGTTATACTTTGGCATTTTGAACGTTGGATGTTGCAGATACATGAAAGCTCATTTGTGTCAGATTCTCTTTCGCATTTGCAAACGAGAATATCGGTTGCAAATGATACCTTTCCGCAACCGTCCTTTGATCTTGGTTTATCTCAAAGCCAAAAAGTTAAAGAGGATGACGGTCCCAAAAATACGGTTATCCTACATGATGTTGATATAAACTTGGGAGATGGTTCCACTGGATCTCCTGTTGTCACCATAACATGTAACGTAAGTTCACCGAACAAGTCTCTCACACCAGTCACTACGACAGGTGGTCTCCCCAATACTGTCATTTTCAATCATATTCAGCCAATTGAACTTCATAAGATACAGAAGTTGATCCATATACTCCAAGAACACAAGTAAATCACTTAAACAATCTATTATATATGAATTTTATTACATTATTTATGTTTATAATCACATTTTCTTAAAACATATTCAGTGTTCTCAGCGTCGGTGTTGGTTTGGCACTCAACAAACAAACTTTCCTCAAAGTTTTGGAAGGATCATGTGTTATTGGTCAGATGGTAAGTATTTTCTCATTTTTATTGTTTTCATAAATACTTCATTACTAATTATAATACTGATTACTATTACTCATGGTTAATACTTATTACTAGTCATAACATTTGTTTCATTCTTCTCACTCTTCATAGGAAATGGCTTGTCTTTCAAAGTTTGTTCGTTTACGGCGTCAGAGTGATCCACATTCCACTCATGATTTCATGGACCATGCAAGTCTTTCCTTCATCAATATGCAACATCAACACTGCTTTTAAATCAGCAGAGGTTAAAAGCACATCTGTGTTTCACAAAACCTTACTTTCTTTTATCCCAACTTCGACTACTCATCCTCATAGGAAGGGATGGATGTGAGATATCACCTCTCTCTATTTCCCAATGATGCTTTATGGCCATCACTGGGTTGCTGTTCATGTCGATTTCATTCGTTGGCATGTAGTTGTGTTCGACGCTCAGGATCAGCTTCGCACCCCAGTGGTAGTTATCCAAGAGGTAGAACCTATTGCGAAAATTCTTCCTTACCTTATCAAAAGTGGAGCTGTCAACAATCTCATGCAAAATGTCAAGCTCAGTCCCTTCCGTATTCTACACGTTCCCACCATACAAAAATCGTCAAAGGCCGGAGATAGTGGTATCCTCTCATTAATGTTCATGGAATATTCCGTAGATCAGCGTGAATCCAAAGCAATGTCAATCACCGATTCCGACATTCGCCAAGCTCGTTTCAACTACATCCTTGGTGCTTACAAGTCACTAGTAAACCCCATTCCATAGTCTCCGTCGACTTAGTTTGCTATATTCACTTCTTTTCAGATACATAGTTTATCTCCTTTTGTTAATTTCGAACCATTGTTTATTTCTGTTACGACTGTATTCGAATGAATTTGTTATGTAACTTTTGTAACCACTTCTTACTCTGATATCAGTACTTTCTTGTTTTATTTATGTCATTATATATAACATTTTGTTATCTCCCAATAGAAAAACTTTACAACAAATTATTTATACACAAATAGGATGTTGTTGAATAAATTTCCCCATTTATCATAACAAGTACTATCTACATAAGATACGACACATCTGGTGACAGGTCACCAAATGTTTCCATTTTATTAAGTATATAGTTTTGAGATTACCGGTAATTTAATGATATGCCCGTAAATACCAGACATAGATGATTTATACTCAAATAGGGTGTTGTTGGATACAATGTCCCAATTATCATAACAACTACCAGAGACTCTAAACAAGATACGAAACAGCTGCTGCCACGTAGCCACTTATTTCCACGTTTTCCAAGTAAATTTTTTTGCGATTACCAGTAATATAATGTTATGCCTCTAAACAATTACAACCAATATTGCCTCATCATTTGGTAACTTTTTTTACAATAATTAACAATAGTTTTATGAATGTCTGATTACAACAACATTAAATGGTTATTGTCTATTTTTCATTTCGGTTCACTAATCCTTAGTCAAGGTTTAGGGTTTAGTTGGGTTCACTTATCCCTTATTAGGATTTACATTTTAGGTTTAGGGTTTAGGGCTTAGTGTTAATGTACAAGAGGTAACCTATTTCAATGTATATTACAAATAAAGTGTTATCATACACAGTAACCTGTTAGGGTTAGATTTTTGTTTTCTCGAAATACTGTATGTTTATTCGTTTGGGTTCGCTAATCCATTGTTAGGGTTTAGATTTATGTTTTCTCGAAATACTGTGTATTCATTCGTTTGGGTTTGCTAATACATAGTTAGGGTTTAGGATTTACATTTAAGTTTTTTTGAAAGACTGTATATTCATTCGTTTGGGTTCGGTAATCTATAGTTAGGGTTTAGATTTATATTTTCTCGAAAATACTATATATTCATTCGTTTGGGTTTGCTAATCTATAGTTAGGGCTTATGGTTTATATTTAAGTTTTCTCGAAATACTGTATATTCATTCGTTTGGGTTCGCTAATCCATAGTTAGGGTTTAGATTTATGTTTTCCCGAAATACTGTATATTCATTCGTTTAGGTTCGCTAATCCATATTTAGAGTTTAGATTTATGTTTTCTAGAAATACTGTATATTCATTTGTTTGGGTTCGCTAATCCATAGTTAGGATTTAGGGTTTAGATTTCCGTTTTCTCAAAATATTGTATTTTCATTCGTTTGGGTTCACTAATCCTTAGTTAGGGTTTAGGGTTTACATTTCTCTTTTCTATAAATCTTGTATATTCATTACTTTGGGTTCACTAATCCTTATTAGGGTTTAGAGTTTATATTTTTATTTTCTATAAATCCTGTATATTCATCTGTTATACTTGATGTGGATTTTCGGGTTTAGGGTTAAGTAATTTTCGAAAATTTGATATACCAATTGGTTTCGGTTAAATAAACATCTACTAGGTGATCATGCTTTCACCAAAATTTCTGTAAATATAGAAACATTTCTATTCATAAACATTTGTTGTCATATAACATTTACATTTATGGTTTGTATTTTTGTTATTTCGAAATACTATACAGCATTCGGTTTGGATTTCGGATTTAGGGTATAGGGTTTAAGGTTTAGGGTTTATCCATAAATAGTGTACAGCATTCTGTTTCGGTACAACATTCTGTTTGGAGTAAGTAATTTTTGGGTTACAAATTTTATAGTTAATGTGATAGATTTTATTAATATTTTGGTATTACCGTAACCATTTAGTTCCACAATCAATACAAAAATATTTACAGTCATACATACTATTACTTGTCTATATCATATTTTATTAAAAATATTATAGTTTAGGGATTTATGTCTATTGGAGTTTTACTTCTGTGTTTTTGGGGTTTCCTATTCGACCCTTAACGAAATGGAAATATTTCATCTTTTATATACATGATCATGCTCTGAAAGTAGTGTTAAATATTAAATTTTATTCCACATTCTGCTCTAAATCACATTCCATTAGTTTTGAATGTTATATTTATTTCTCCACGTGTACAGTTTGTAATACTTGTTAGAGTCATTTTCGGATGTTGCAGTTTTTATCAATATATTAACTGTTAACTTCATCCTAATATTTCTTATAATTATTGTTTTAATACCTCAATTATTCCAACCTATTAAAGTTCGGTATTTACAGAACTGCATATTTATGTTTCCGTGGCTATTATCACATATACATTAATAACTATTCATTATTATATTACTAGCTACCTAAATATTTCGTTATCAGTTTAGTTTCGTTTATACTCTTTAACGACCTTCAATGGATCAAAGTCGTCTCTTTTAAACTTCAATGGATTATGAATACGTTTTAACCAACTTTTATTATAGTTTGTTTTGAACTAGATATTTCATTTTCTTCTATCCCATTTGTTGTTACCATAACTCTTTACTCGATTTATAATCTTCGTCAATATTACTCGGGAACCGTCAAAATATGGACGTGACCTTTTCATTGTTGCTCATACGTGGCTTCGTATTATCCATATATCTATGCGCACTATAGATTTTGGGTTAGCCTTGTTAATTATCGAGTAAGATTGTGTACAGATATTATTGTGTTCATCGTTCGTAATGACGACGCGTGTTTCCCCGTCGTATCTATTGTAGATTGTTAATCATCTTAACCCAACCTATCTATACCTATATTTTACTATTTGCCTTGATAACTGTAAAGTAACGCTAATATGTTACGACAACACTCTTATTGATGCTGTTACAAATCTCAACTTATACTGCTATTATGCATGCTATGTTGAATGTTACTATCAACGTACCGATATTACTAATGGTAACCTTCTAATACATAAAGCTTGTCAAATCACATAGCTCTTTTAAAAAGGCTCACTATCCGAGTGTTCTCATTCTAATTTTAATTAGCCTTTACCAGCTAAACCTTCTACCGGTGCTACCAGTCATAACTTCAGATATTTGTTAACTTTTCAATATATATATGCTCTGTATGTTCATCTTCATTAATGCTCTGAACAACCAAACAAACATACTTCTTCTTCACTATAAATGCTTATACTCCTTTTGATTCATCAAAAAATCCCTGTAATACTACAATAGAAAGGTAACAATCCTATATATATATGTAAAACATAAGTATATATCAATGATAATGTCTAGCACTAATTATTATATTAATGGAAATATCAATAATCTGCTCTATATTTGACTTATATTATTACATCAATGTAGATGCAATCCATTTCCCTTATCCGAGGAGAATGGATGAAACTTCCAACCGGTGCATGGGAATTTGCGGTTAATCCATTTGCTTTAATGGCTCGCATGCTCGTTCCCCCTGATATTACTTTGGGGGTCCTTACAAATGATGTCTCAATTAAATTTGGAGCAAATTTGGAGACCACCATTGTGGAGTTATCATACCAACTGGCTAGATATGGTACAGCTGCTGAGATGAGATCGGTCCCACCACTCATCATTCGTTCAACTGACGAACTACATTTACTCTTTCATTTTTGCCGTGGCGTGAACGATCTCCAAGTCTACGTAACTATTAAAACAAACTCATCCGATGCCGGTGCAAGTTTCTCAAGGATTCCTATACCTCTACCACCATCAACTCCTTATGAAATATCCGATTCATCTATAGCCGATGAAGAATATGACTACAACGATTGGCAAGAACTAATACTCAAGGACGGTGCCACAAGCGGGTCAAACAATTCAAAAAATCCTGACGATGAGAATGATGTAATTGGATCAGGTTCCCCAATTATCATTGCAGATACCGCAGATTCTTCACCGGACTCGCCTCAGTTGGCACAATGTAGCCCGATTTTCCTACATGGTGCTCGTAACCTGTTCGGAGATAACCAGGAATCTACTGCTAGTACCGGTAATAGGCGTCACCCCGTCAATATTACTGGAAACATTGGTACATCATCTCCTCTTAAAGATTTCTGGACCACGTTTTCGGAGACCATGTCATCTTTGGGAAGTCAGATAGCTGCACATTCATTGTCATCCGCTCACTTAGTTACTGATGAATCAACTGATGACCAAGAAGTCCCTGAAGGCCTTTTCCACCGTGATGCGCCACCATGTAGCGATGATTGTAGTGATGATGGCTCCACTGATTCTGGCGTTGATGCTCTTAACGATGTTTGTTTCGAAGGAGATGAGCTTTATGTTGGCAAAATGTTCAAAAATAAAAATCATTGCAAAATCAAGATGACCGTACATGCGATTAATCGAAAATTCCATTTCAAGACCGAGCCTTCAACGAAAAACCTTATACTCCTTAGATGCAATGGTGCTACATGCAAGTGATGGATTCGGGCAACCCGTATGGAGTCCTCCAGAAATTTCCAGATTCGTAAAGCTAACTTAGTCCATACATGCACAATCGAAGAGCGTACCATTTTCAGCCGAAAAGCTACTACCGCTGTCATAGGCGAACTTGTGAAATCTAAGTACGGCACTCTATCCAAAGGGCCACGTCCACGAGAGCTCCAAAGCCTCCTATTTACCGAATACAATATAAGCATCAGTTATTGGAAGGCATGGTGTGCACGTGAGGTAGCAATGGAAAAGGTCAATGGTACTTGCGAAGGAAGTTATGCTCTTCTCCCTTTCTACATTCATTTGCTCAAGTATTTTAATCAAGGTACCATTTGCAACATTGATACCGAAACTGTACCTGAAGAACTGCACCGTTTCAAATCGTTTTTTTTTTTTGCATTTGGCGCATCGATTGCTGGATGGTCTTATCTACGTAAAGTGATCATCATCGATGGAACACATTTGCTCGGAAAGTATCATGGATGCCTCATTACTGCAAGTGGCCAAGACGGTAATCATCAAATTTTTCCTCTCGTTTTTGGGATAGTTGATAGAGAAAACGATTTTGCATGGGAATGGTTTTTCAGAAACCTGAAAGAAGCGATACCAGATTCTGATGATTTGGTTTTCGTTTCTGACCGACACTCATCAATCTACAAAGGGCTTCAAAAGGTATATATTTGTGTATATCTTCTTATTAACATTCATATTCGTATATTAATGTTATTACTTTCAAATTCATAAAATTTGTTATATATAAGACCATACTAATATAGTTACTTATATTTGTTTATATTCATAAATATTTGTTAATCGATATATTTCTTTTTATAATTTTCTACTTTTTCATTAATCTAATTTTATTTACTTATTTACAGGAGTATCCAATTGCTAATCATGTTGCCTGCGTTGTTCATCTTGCCCGTAACATTAGGTCCATCTTTAAGAAACCACAATTATCCAATCTCGTTTCTCGTGCAGCCCATGCGTACACACAGCAAGAGTTTTTTTAAAAGGTTTGAAGCTATAAGGGCGGTCGACAGTGGATGTGCGGATTATCTTATTGAAATTGGAATATCTCACTCGTCATGGTCACATTTCACTGGTAATAGGTACAATACAATGACTAGTAATGTTGCTGAATCGCTAAATGCTGTTCTAAAAGAGGCTAGAGAGTACCCTATAGTCACTATGATCGAATGTATTATGGCAACTCTCATGAGCTGGTTTGTTCTTCGTCGCAATGCTGCCGCAACCGAGCTTGGAAAGATCACACCTACCATCCAGAAAAAGCTTGCTGAAATCTTTGAGTTGTCTGCCGCTTTGAAGGTTTCTTCTATTACTGCCTGGGAATACGATGTTATTACCAGAAATAATAAGTCGTTCCATGATGATTTAATGGAGAGAAGTTGCTCTTGTTTTGCTTTTCAACTGCTTAAATACCCATGCCCTCACGCCATTGCTGCCGCAACTAGAGCTGGAATTTCTGTCAACAGTTTGGTGGATGATGTTTTTAGTGTCGAAAGTTGTAGAAGTTTATACGCTGGACTTATTCGTCCGATCCAGGAATACCAACCGAGTGTAATTTAATGTTTCCTAACTATCAGCTTCAACTTTTGCCACCGATTACTCGTAGACCACCTGGGAGGCCTCACAAGAGACGCATTAAATCTATCGGTGAATTCCAGGTTAGTTAACTTCTATTTATTTATAATAATACACTCGTATTACTCCTTCATACGACTGTATAATATTTCATATATGCATGTTTATTTTTTCCTTTTTAGAAAAAGGGAAACCACGAACTCGCCTTTGCAGCCAATGTGGCCAAACTGGTCACAATCGCAAAACCTGCAAGGCACCCATATAATCATGGATTGAACTCCTCCTCCGTTATATATATACTTGGGACATGTATTTTATACTGCCAATTTCCACTTTTCATAATCTTAATTAATATGGATCTTCTATTAACAATAACTTTTCTCTTTATTATAGGGTCCTTATATAACTAAATAATTCCTCGGCTTAATCCTTTTTTCCTGGAATGTATTGGTGCGTGACATGACGATGTCCGTTCACCTATGCTACATGATCTTTCTGATTCAATGTAATATATTTATAAACTATGTATCCGGGATGTTCGGCTTTATTTTGTGTAATGTATGGTCTACTCGAAAGATGGTCGTTGGTGATTCGTCAAATATGGACCGAATGTATTTGACACCAACTTATTTTACAAGTGTTTGTATCAAACTCGTCATGTATGAAAAAAAAAAATTATATTTAATTATGTCTTTGTCAGTTTCAGTACCTTTAAATAATTTCATATTACTAAAAAGCTATGAATGGAAATAATAATATTTACATTAATATTACGTATATTGAAATTCCTCTAACTCATAATATTACTAAATGTAACTCACTTCATAGTCTATGCCAAAGGATTCATTTGTTTCATGAGTGTAGTAAGATCCTCATTTTCATTACTATACTATTAATGCTAATGTCTAACAATTTAAATTCTTATTGATCTAGTTATAACTATCTGGTTATATAATAGTTCATTTCATGTCACGTTGTTACTGCTTTTCTGACACAAAAATATTTTCTCCTACTATGTCTTCGAGCATAGCATCCTTTAAGTAACTGATTAAACTTTTCGACCCACTATCTCCTTTTTCGTTTACAAATGAATGTTACTATTGAAGATATTTTATAAACAAATATACTTCGGGTACTATAATATCCAAACCAAACCCGATTCATCTATACGACTCACCTGATAAATGTTTCTGTAAACAATATATCCTCATCAACTGCCAAAATATCGGAGACCATGAAATCTTTCGGAAGTCATATTGGTGGACATTCTCTATCATTTAATCATTCTCTTTCCGATGGAAAAACAGACGACGGCCAAGTCCTTGAAGGTGTTTTATTTAAAGATGAGCAGCCATTCACTGATGATAGTTCTGACGACGGTTCTTTTGATGATGGAGACGATGGGGTAGACGAATTTCGGTACGAGAATCATGATCTCTATGTTGGAAAAGTGTTTACAAACAAAGCGCAATGCAAAATAAGCATAACCGTATATGCTATTATGGAGAAATTTGATTTCAAATGCCAGCGGTCATCCAAACATTTGCTACTCATTACATGCCAGGATGCTACATGCAAATGGGTCGTTCGGGCATCACGTGTGGATTCCTCCAAAAAATTCAAGATTCGCAAGGGCAACTTCATCCACACATGTACCTTCGAAGAACATGGCATATTCGGCACCCAAGCTACTACCGCAATCTTAGCCGAACTATTGAAATCAAAATACTTTGGTATTTACAATGTTCCATGTCCACGCGAGGTTCAACAACTTTTATTTTCGGAGTACAACATAAACATAACTTATATAAAGGCATGCCGTGCACGTGAGTTAGCAATGGAAATCGTCAATCGTTCTAGCGAACGTAGTTATGCACTTCTCCCTTTCTATACGCATTTGCTCAAATATTTCAATCCTGGCACCATTTGCAACATTGATACCGAAGAAGATCCCAAACATCTCCACCGTTTTAAATCGTTATATCTTGCATTTTGAGCTTTGATTTCCGGGTGGCCCTATCTACGAAAAGTCATCATTACCGGTGGAACACAGGTTGTTGGCAAGTGTCACCGATGCCTAATAACAGCAACTGATGAAGATGGAAATCAACAAGTTTTCTCTCTTTTTTGGCATACTTGATGGACAAAACAAATCTTCATGGGAATGGTTTTTCAAACAACTTAAAGAAACTTATCCAGATTCTGATAAATTGGTTTTCGTTTCGGATCAAACCTCATATATCACTAAAGACTTGCAAAAGGTACTATTTTTAATTCTTTATTACGAGTTATTACTTACTATAACTTCATATATATATATATATATATATATATATATATATATTTATATATTTATATATTA
>OVBI01002581.1:163-19102 GCA_900406495.1 Sisymbrium altissimum | reverse complement strand
TAAAGCTTCTCACCACAATCTCTCTCTCGTAATCTCAGGGGTTTGTCACAACTCAACAACCCCTTATATATCCCTCATCATTAACTAGATAACTCCTAATATGTTTAGATAACTCCTAACCATATTCTTCCTAATCCTAATAGTATTAAGCTTGCTTGGAGTTCAAGCTTATCCCAACACATAGTCGACATTCAATTTACAATTTGCAAGACATCCTTTCACGCGATCAACCTCGAAACCAACAAAGAAACATGCAATATACAGAAAAAGATCTCTCAGTTCATCATAAGGTAAGCCGTCGTAGCCAAATCTTAGAATTGATTCAATTCCTTTGTCAAGGCTAGACTTGAGCCTTGGTAGTGCTTTTATCCACCCTTCCATGGGCATTCCTCGTAGAGACGATCCCAAGACTCTCAGGCCTAGAGGTAGATGACCAGCAAGTTCAGTAACTTCCCAAGCAATCTCATGAAAACCATTGTCCGGATATTTTTGACCAAAAGCATATTGGCAGAAGATTTGAAATGCCTCAGATGTCTCTGGAAGGCTCATCTGGTAAATATGTTTGATCCCTTGTGCGATGAGAGGTTGTCTATCTTCTGTTGTAATTATAATCATACTTCCTGGACCAAACCAATCCAGCTCCTTAAATTTATATGATTATTGTTAGATTTCAGGAACTGAACATAAATAAAATTTTCAGTAAATATATGAAAATAAAAATATATAATTTTAAAAAATAAAAGAATAATAATGACAAATTTGTATTTGCAGATGGCTCATGCGAAAAACTTTCTAATTCTATTATCTTTCTGGAAATAACATTTTGTTTGAATAGTCAACCTCTTTTCTCTAAAAATTTAGGGGGTTAAATGGGAGTTGGGTTTTAAATGACTTATTATTATTGGTATATGGATTTTAACATTCTTATTAAAATCTAGTGTTATTGGTTTGATGATTTCTTAATTCCACACAAAATCTATTGTTATTCAAAATTTTTGGTTTTTAAAGATTTTATGGTTCTATTAAATCTAGTGTTATTGGGAATTGAATTTTAAACAATTTAAGTCATTAAACAAAACTTTGAGAATATTGTGTATATCCTTAAGATTTGTAGAATCATTACTATAAATTAATTTTATAGATTTTCTAAATATACACAATTCTCTATAACTCTTTCTAAATTTAACAAATATCTCAATTCTTATAATCAACAAAGTTTTTATAAATTCAACTCCCACTAAGACCCCCTTAATTTTATTAGGTTCATTTTATCTCTAAATAAAATTAATAAAAACATTCTGACTTTAGAATTTTATTAAGAATATACTCACTTTAAAATTTTTTTGGGAAGACATTACTACTATTTGATAATTCTTGAAATCACCATCTAAACACAATTATACAGTTAATTAATATATACATACATAACATAACACAAAAGTATATATATAAAACAAATTAGTAAAAATATATGAAAAACTATTAGTTGGACAACATTGTCGGAAATTGTAAAATCAATTAATATTAAAGAATTCATTGATTTCAAATTTTTTTATTAATCAAACATCATTACGAATATGAATAGATATAACATCATAAATAACATTACACAAAGATGGTAATAATATCATACTTTTATTATTGAACACTAATAGAACTTTAGATTTTCTGAAATTAGTATAAGATGAACTTGATAGTGTAGAATACAAATCAGATTTTTATTTTATTTTTTGATGGACAAACTATAACTTTGACAAATAGAATCTTCACCCATAGTCAATTTTTTGACTAAAAAGTTTTTTTTTAACAACTCTTAAAATAACCTACTTATGTTATATATATATAAAATTTATGTAAGGTCGTGTCTTTTAAAAAAACAGTTACATTTTTTGTTAAAAAGAAATTAAAACAAAAGAGTGCAATATAAACAATCCTAAAAACGCAACCCTTAGATGAATTAATTGGCAATTCTTTACTTTGTTATTATAGATAGATTAATGTTTACCAGTGTTAGTACTGGTCTACCAAAGGTGTGTGTTGAACTACTATATTGGATCGTGTCCGAGTAGGAGTTCTAAAAAAGGTACCATCATAGTAGCGACAACGATGTTCCGCTTGGTAACCAAACCCAAACCAGATTATGTAAGGACATGGTGATTAACTGAGAGTGGATGAAGAAAAAGAGCACAATACACATCTGACGCCTGTAAATTTTTGAGGATGTGCAATGATGTTTTAAGAGCACCTCCAACAGAGATTTTAAATAAAGAGTTTTAAATAAAAAGGATGAAAAAATAATTCAAAACTAAATAAAAGC
Organism: Sisymbrium altissimum; assembly: GCA_900406495.1. Classification (NCBI taxonomy): domain Eukaryota; kingdom Viridiplantae; phylum Streptophyta; class Magnoliopsida; order Brassicales; family Brassicaceae; genus Sisymbrium; species Sisymbrium altissimum. The sequence goes on along the minus strand of OVBI01002581.1, from coordinate 16,785 downwards.
TTCGGAAGCGGTTCTTTAGGGAGAGGTTTTAGAGTTGTTGTTAGAACTGTGTGGAACCCTTACCTATCATTATTTTACTGGTTAAGTTTTTTTAAACAAAAAAAAAAAAAAATCTCTTCCTCGATTGTCTTTCTCTTTCTCTCTTGATCGACAGTGAACTTAGTGGTGGTTCTGTGGTTACCATCGATGGTTTTGATTCATTAAATTGAAGAGTTTGGTGAAACGAGATGCCCCAATATTAATATGTTTCTCCTGGTATGATTTTATCTCTTTTTTTTTGGTAGTTTTTGATGAATTAGTGTTGTTTGATTGATAAAAATTAGGGTTATCTGACTTGGAATTTGGAGAGAATGATTTCTGAATTAAATTTGGGCTGCTTCTCTTTCTTCCTTTGCTCATTTTTTGTTATTGCTTCTGGAATGGATATGAAGATGAGACGCTGAAACAGGTTCATCATCAACAATTCTCTCTGTTTCCTTTTAAAACTCGGCTATTGTTTCTTCCTTGATTTGTTTTTGTAACCATTGTGGCATATCAATGTCATATGAAATCAGATTTCAAGGATATGTTTAAAAATATACAAATCACGTCATGGGATGGTAAAACCAATCAAAGGGAGTGATAATCATTCTGCATGTATCTCCTTTTCATCACTGGTTCTTGCTGTTAGATGCATGAATGTGATCATCATTTTGTGTTAATGACTCGATTTGGAATGATTAATCTAGAGATGAGGGCACTACTGAATCAAGTTTTGTGATTCATACTCTTAGACAATGTATTTCTCTTTTCTAGTTTTTTTTATTTTAATACAGTATATGATTCTCGTTTTATTCTCAATTTGCTATATGCTATATATATATATATATATATATATAATGTTATACTAAAATCAAAACTCTTCTTATATATTCTGCCATATATATCAATATATAATCTCAAAGAGATCAATTATAGATCAAATATATTGCAGTCAGACAGAAATAAAAGGGGTAAATTATGTAATGTCATTAAATATAAATCAAGAAAGACATAGGTAAAATATATAGTGTCACTAAATATTATAGTCAAATGATTTTATTATACGAACGAGGTTTTTATATATTAACTGATAAGAAAAACAAAAATATGAATTCTTACATCTTATATCAGTTATATTCATCAAGTCTCAGGAGACAAAAATAGAACGCTAAAAATAGAGACAAATTACTAAACCAGAAATTGAACCGAACCGAGATTAGAAGTCATAAACCAGTTTCATTCAGATAGAAATTGAAAGTTAACTGCACCTTGATCATCTTGTTATCAAACAAAACCTATTTCGTTACCCACTCGACTCGATCATCCAAATCACTCGCGATTAGATTCGATATTACTCGGTTTAATAATAAAATTTTTAATAAGATTTGTTGATTAATATAGTCCTCTGCAATAGATTTGTTCAGTGACATGGTGAAAGCTCGTAGTAGGTACAAAGATTAACCTTAAGTTGTCACCCTTCTTTAGTTCTCCATCAATAAAATCCTTTGGTCTAATCTTCAACAACAAGCTAATTGGACTGCCCTAGCGTACGAATCTCTCCCTTTTGCTTTACTTGAGGAACTTAGACATATCAAATTCACAGATCAAATTTGTTGATAACCTAAGGAAGGAGGAGGCAAATTGCAATTTAGTTCATATACACTACGAGTGCACTAATTAAGTAAGTAAAAATAACAGTACTAATGATACCAACAATCACTATAATTCAGTGTTAGACACGCCAAGTGTGAACACACGCAGTCTTTTTCGATAAGCACGTGGGAAAACACCTTAACACTTTCATTGCATTTGTCTTAAAAAGATTGTCTTGTCGGGATTTTCAGCATCGCCATGGTCACAAAAAATCGACGACCAGCTACAAGCCAAATCTGAGAAACCAGTGAAAGGAATTGACTTCAAACGCAGAGAGGTAAATTAATTGAACTCAGTGGAATGGAGAACTGAAGACCGGTTATTTAATTAATTGTATAATAAAAGATTCAATATGACTTGACACCAGAGAGGTAAATTAATTTTTTATTTTAAATTTTAAAATAAAAAATTTTGTTTAAAAATAATAATTTTGTTTAAAAAAATAATCTAAAATATATATAGAATAAGTCAGTTAATAAAACAAAATTATTAAATTAAAAATTTTAAATTTAACTATTTAAATGTGAATAAATTTGACAATTTCTAATTAATATTCACTAACTATTTATCATAATTATAAAATCTTTAAACTAATTTTTTTTCTAGTTGTTTTCTCAACTAATACTATATATATATAATAAACTAAATTTTTTAAATTTTAACATTATTTAATAAAAAAAATTTCTCAACTAAAATAGAAACTTTCATCTAAATTATAAAAAAAATTACATATAAATTTTCTTATTAAATATTTTGAATTAATATTTTATATTTTATTTTAATAATATAATTTTTTGATGTTTAATATAGTTTTATAATATGTTTATTTAGTTAATTTATTATTTATTTATTATTGTATTCACTGGTCAATCAGTCAAAAATATTTTTCAAACACAACCTTTTTTTTTTTTTTTTTGCCGNTTTTTTTTTTGCCGTCAAAAAAAAAACACAGCTTTTTTTAACTGCTACACAATTCGTATAAATGGCTTAATAACGCTTAAAACTGCAGCTGTACTTACTATGTTTAAACCAGTTAGGGCCTAAAAAAGTTGTATATTTTAAATAAACGAACACAAACTGACTCATGGAACATTTCTCACTTNCCCCCCCCCCCCCCCCCCCATAAGTTGTTCGTTTCCAGCTGCTGAAGCTCTCTTACCAAACCAATATAGATCACACAGCTCCACAAAAAGGTAAGAAAATAGAAGACAAAGTGAAATAAAAGATCACAATGATTTCAGCAAAAGAGAGAAATACCAAAGATGATGAAAAGTCAAAAGACGCGTCTATAGGTAAGATCACAATGATTTCATGAAAGAGACAAATATCAAAGAGTCCAAAGAAGATAAGAAAACAAGTGGAGAGGAATATTCACGGAAGATTGGTTTTGTAATCCTTAAACCTTCGGATTTATTACAAATTACTCCTCTTTTTATTCTTATTCCCAAAATGATCCCATAAACATTATTTTTAAGTAATTTTTTTCAAATTTGTTAACGTATATATGTATCATTACCACATTCATTATCACAAAATAAAAAATGAGTTATGAAGTTAGTGTGTGAAGTTTTTTATTTTATATTAGATAAGGATCCGCTTAACATATAGGTATAAAATAAAAATTAATATTAAAATTCATATTAAATTATTAAAAAGAATTTCTACAACCCCTGATTAACAAATCCGAAAAATTTATAAAACATAAATATTCTAAAAAGTAAAATCTCTAAATGAAGAAACAGTTTTAAGTTTGGTTTTTAAATATTATTATACCATATAAAATTAAATATAATTTATGAAGAAATAAATTTTTTAATAAATTCTCTCAAAATTTAGATATTTATATTTTATAATTAAAAAATATTTACAGAAAAAAATAGTTTTTCTAGAAGTTTCTATTAAATTATATTCTCTTATGATATTTATTATAATTCTTTTTGTAATAAGATTTGTAATCCTTTTGGTTTGAGATTTTGTTTAAATAGAAAACTATTATTAAAAATTTTATAATTATAAGGGAAAAATAGATATTCTTTTCCTTTTAAGGATTAAGACAAAAAAAAATTATATAATCCGTGAAAAACAATCAATTTTTAGAGAAATGGGCTGAGGAAGCGGGAGTTAAATATAACAACTTCTCTGAGCTATGTGATAGCGGTGATGCAGTTAAGGAAGTTCAACAGCTCTTACCAAGGTTTGTATTTCAAAGATTAAGTTATTTCCAGAGTGGTGGACACCAGAGTCAGGACTAGTCATTGCTGCTCTCAAGATAAAGAGAGAGCAAATAAAGGCTAAGTTCAAAAATGAACTCCACAAGTTGTATGCCTAAAAAAGTTATATATTACTAGTGACAAACCTGAGTTTTACTTATCTTTCAATACAATATTCTCATTCCAATTCCATCAATAAAGGAGCAATAGAAGAGAGTAAATAAATCATTATGGGGTATCATTCATGCATCAGACATTTGAGACAATCGGATCCTGACAGTGAGCACTGCTGTTACTATTGACTTGGGTCAGAAGATGATGCAGCATCTGTGGGAGTTGTCGCCTCTGATAATGCTGGTCGTAGGAGAAGATACAAAGAAGGTCCCAAGAATGGCACCATGGATAAAGGTAATAGCCAACGGCCTTTATAAAAACCTGAAACCCAAAACAGTGCGTTGAGGTGAAAACGCAAAGGTTTTTGAGCAAAACGCCGTAAGATAATACTAGTTTTTACCATGTAGACTCACCAATTTCTACTGGTCATATCATTGTAAACCCAAAACGGAGCAAAAGCAGACAGTAAACAGAAATCAAGACTCATGACATGAATCTGCATTTTTATCAAGGATTATTAAGTCATGTTACGTCAAAATAAGAACAAAAACGGTATATTTCATTTCTTTGACTTACGAATTTGCTCCCCGAAAATACTGATAAAACTCTTTCCAGTCATTGGCGTTACCAACTACTGAATAAAAAATTACACCCAATCCTGCAACAAGAGTGACTGCATGCAGCAGTTACTTTTGATTCCAGAGTATTCAAAGGTCATTGTCTAAGCTCAGACTCTGAAACAGGAGGAGAAGGAGGATTCCACGATGCAAAATAAGGTAACAAAGCGTAGACACCAGCAAAGAACAAAAAACACAACGAAAGGCCAGGCTTGAGTTTTACTGTCGAATGAACAAAGTGATCATAAACAATAAGACATATATCAACTGAGATTTTAACTCTCTAAAACTCAGCATAAAGGAAGCCATTTGAAACGATTTTCGACCTGTAAGAAAGAGCATACCGTAAACCATCATCTCCTTTCAGATTCACCAGCTTTTCCACAAAGTACAAGTCTGCAACAAAAAATAAAAAACATAATATCTGAATCTACTAGCTCTACCTGCCGTCTTTACTAACTCCGAAAATTAAGGCTTAGAATGAGAAGAATGATGATTCGAAGTTTGTTTGGAGAGCCAATGCTAACGAGTAAGCCTTGGCTTGACCCAACATTAATTAGTGGGAGAAGCAAAGATATTGGTAGAGATTAACCTAAACAAGCCATTCCCTCAAAGAGTTACATTGGAAGACGCAAGTGGTTCCACCAAGATGGTGGATGTGTTGTACTCGTGACTCCCTTCAAAATGTTGACATCTAGGTCATAAAGCCTCTTACTGCCTTGGTATTCATGTTCAGGTTAAAGCAATATTGTACTAGTTGATCCTACGACGTGTGCAAGCCTAGTTGATCCGATTAAAGCTGCAGATGTTAGTGTTATAGCTCAAGTGGGTACAACAACATCTACGGTTATCAAAGTAGCAAATGGTTCAACAGCTACTACTTCCGATTCAACCTCAGGTTTTGATACCAATTCTTCAGCTACAATGTTAATAAATGTTTCCGCAGATACTTTTGAACCTCTTTTGGATACTTTACTGGTCGGAGCTCCTATTCTGAGTTTGCCACTGACACTACCATCACTACCCCTGCATATGATATGACAATCTTCCCCTTTCTAAGTCCTCATCACAGGTCACTCAAACGATTCCATACACAGAAAAAGTTACATTGCACAGAATCAGAAAATCTAACAACTTGACAATTTCCAAAACCTACACAAGGCTTGACCTCGTTCGTTTCTGCATCCTCATCACGTCCAGATTTTTCTTCTATTGAATTTCATTCTCCTTAATGTCATCATTTTTTTTGATAAATGCAAATTTTATTAAACTTTGTAAGGCTTTAGAATCTTATACATTTACTCATCTTCTCTTGATATTAGCCAAGATTTGGTCACAGGCCGAGCTTGAGGACATCTTGGTTCCATTGTAAATTCGAGAGTTCCTTTTTAGCCAAATGTGATAGACAACTGAGTGAGCACCGAGATTTCACGAAAGCTTTGCATCTGTTAGAAGAGATTATCCAAGCAATGAGCTCGTCCCAAGAGCTTAAAATCTACTTGACAGATTTAGTCTTTTCCCAAAAAGAATTTCCAGATCTTGCAAGAATAAGGACAAAACAGACACAAGGTTCCAACATTAAAACCCCAAGAAGATAAAGTGTTTAGGTTAGCTACCTAGAAATTAAAAGCATAACGGGAATGTGATCCTTGAACCATACAGCCTTCTACCAAGTAAACACAGGTTCATTAATTTGGCAGATAAATTACCTGAGGATTTGAGGTGGCGGAAATGCTCAAATAGAAGAGATCCGGGCTGAAGTTCTATTGTGGTGAGAAGGTACTGAAGTTCCTCTGCTTGTTGAGATCCAACATGAGTTTCTTGTTGCTCGCTTAACCACAGCTGATAATGGTACTCCAATATGTGAAGGACCATCCTCTCCTAACCATTCAAATAATGACTTTTCTCGCACCAGTTATCATATCAAACGGATGCTTGCTTTCCATAAACTGATGGGCCGAGTTCTTTAGAGAAAGAAGCTGATTCCAAACCCAGGAGCTTGACGGATTAGGTTTATTCTCCTCAATGTCATCATTATCACCATCACCAACTTCATCATCTTCATCCTCACCGTTGTCATCACTTTCATCTTGATCAAGATCATCATCATCGTCATCATCATTATCAGTTTCATCATCATCATCATCATCATCATCATCATCTTCATCATCACCATCATCACCATCTTCATCATTTTGGTCAGTAATACATTGAGGGACCAAAAGTCGTACACCGCAGCCTTTCACCTTCCAGATTTTACTATGGCATATAAACTCAAAAAAGAGCTCGCTGAAAATGGCTTCTTTGGTTTCAGGGAAATCCTGGTTTAGACAAAAAGAATCTTCAAATATATACAGATGGTCTTTAACTCCATCATCGTAGACATTTGACCATGACATATCGTGCAGATTTGATCCATATTGGATAGTGAGGCCATTCTGTGTACCTCTGACGCAACAAGATACACCATCCGTCATTAGATCCTCATTCTCGAAACTATCGACTTTTGACAGCAATATGCAAGCTTTGAATCTGAAGGATGAAGGAAGAGGTCTTGGAGTCAGATTGATTGTTAGGCAACCTGAAGCATTTTGGTGAGGAAAGTGTGCAGGCACTTCTTCACCTGGTACAAGCGCAGTTTTGCAATCTGATGTCTGGATGAGCTTTCTTGCCTTTTGATTCAGGTTGTGGCAGAAAGAAAAGTCTAGGCAAATCTTTGGATTTAGAAAAGAAAAGTCTATTCTCTTCAAGGATTTACACCCTGATGCATTTATAAATAACAGGCAACCTGGAAGTGGTGGAAGTGTTACGAGCTCTCTGCATTCGCTGACGTCAAGCATATGTAGACCTGAGAAATGTCTGATGCAATCTGAAATAGTCTTTAAACCAGAACCGCATAAACGTAACGATTGCGCCTTCACAGGTAGACAAATCGGTAAAATGTGGTGAACGTCTGATACTAACCTCCAACTGCGCTTCAAGTCAGGGCCCCACTCGATTAGTGCTTCAAATATTTCAGGATAATCCTCATTTACACTCCTATTGTATGCATATTTTCCACCGTACCCAGATTCACCATTTTTACGCAGATCAAGAAACTCAAGATTCTCCAACTTAGAAATGTTTGGAGATATCTTTTTCAACTTCTTGCATCCATACATAATTAGTTTACACAGACGAGACAGATTCGTAATCCATGGAGGAATTTCCTTTATTCTTGTCATGCTCAAATCCAACTCTACAATGCTGCCAGGAACATTTGGGAACTTCTTGAGGTTTCTACAATCCAACATATCCAATAGATAAAGACAAGACCAATTGGAGTTGATTGATGATGGCACTTCCCATATCGTAGTATTGCCTAGATTGAGTTTCTTCAAACTCAAGCAACCACTGAGTTTTTCCAAACTCGAGCAACCCCTGAGTTCTCTTAAACCAGTGTTTCCAGAGAGGGACAACTCCTCGAGTTTAATTAACTTACCCATAGAAGAGGGGAGCTCCTTTAGAAGATAGCAATAAGCAAGATTGCACATTCTAAGGTTAGTGGCATACCCAATAGAGCTTGTGAGCTCTAACAAACTTTTGCACCCTTCCAGATTTAGTGACTCTAGACTCGTTGCGGTTGTGAGATCTGGAATCTCCTTTAGATTCGTTGACCAATTCAAATTGATCAGCTTGAGGCATTGGAGAGGCTATAAAAAAAAACAAAATATGTTTTAGAGAAATGACTAATCGTGCTTTACACGCAATATAATACAAAAAAAAAAAAATTTACTTTGATTCCCTCCCAAAGCTTCTCAAATTTGCTTTCGGGCATGAATAATTCGACAAGAAACTTTGTAGAGAATTTGGGAGGCCAAACTCTCAATGGATTTCTGGGCCAAACTATTAGTCTGAGTTTGTCGGGAAGACAATCGAGGCCTTCGGGTATACGTACGATAATAGATACTTCTAGAAACCGGAGATTTTTCATCCCTTGAAAAGCGCTTTTACTTATTTGAATTTCTTCCTCTCTCCATGACGTGTTGAGCTTTATGCCTAGAACTTTTCCAGTAATCTAGAATAGATTATTCAAAAAGAACTGAATCTCAGCTTAAATATAAGACTGCAGATGTTAAAAGAAAAAGAATATAAAAAAAAATAAACTCACAGTATCATCATCAAGTAACTCAGAAATCTCCTTGCTATCCATTAAGAACTGTCTCTCTCCCGGTTCCTCCAAAGACTGTTTCTTGACAATTTCTCTACCCATTTGTTGCAGTAAACTATGCATCTCTATGGTACCGTAGTGTGTGGTGAATATGAGACTTTTCTGATGTAAGATTTCAAGCCCATGGTCGACGTCCAAATCACAATTTGCAAGACAACGTTTAACGGAATCAACCTCGTAACCAACAAAGAAACATGCAATATACAGAAAAAGAGCTCTATCTTTATCATCACTTAAGCCGTCGTAGCCAAATCTTAGAATTGATTCAATTCCTTTGTCAAGGCTAGACTTGAGCCTTGGTAGTGCTTTTATCCACCCTTCCATGGGCATTCCTCGTAGAGACGATCCCAAGACTCTCAGGCCTAGAGGTAGATGACCAGCAAGTTCAGTAACTTCCCAAGCAATCTCATGAAAACCATTGTCCGGATATTTTTGACCAAAAGCATATTGGCAGAAGATTTGAAATGCCTCAGATGTCTCTGGAAGGCTAATCTGGTAAATATGTTTGATCCCTTGTGCGATGAGAGGTTGTCTATCTTCTGTTGTAATTATAATCATACTTCCTGGACCAAACCAATCAGGCCTGTTTGCCAATGCCTCTAGTTTCCACAAGAAATCAACTTCATCAAGAACAACCAACACTTCCAAGTGACCAACCTCGATATTAGTTTTGAAAATCTTAGTCAGTAACTGTTTCTGATAATCCAACTGCAATTGATAGCCACCGTGAGAGGGCGTCGAATCAGTTCCTCTGAGATCCTCAAGAAATGTGCTGAACGGAAAATCACGAGAGAATTGGTTGTATAAAGCTCTGGCAAGGCTCGTCTTACCAATCCCAGCAGGACCCACAATCCCTAAAATCTTAACTTCATCCTTGGGTTGCAGGCTCAATCTTGACCTTATCTCAGCGATGCGAGCTTCCATGCCAACAAAGTCTTCAAAATCATTTGATTGTGTAACACCCAAGATGTCCAAAACATCTAAGGCAATTTTCTTGATCATCTCAGCTTCATTGTGCCTAACAAAAACCGAGGCTATCTATTATAACAGTCATTATGAAAAGTAGCTACAGATAATAAAAGTGAACGAACCAGTTGTGAGTGTGATAACCAGTTATATTGGCGACTTCCACCAAAGCTTGCCTCCATGCCTCCTCCTTTTCTGCTTTTCCCACACAGGTTTCTTCAAAGGCCTTTCCGAACTCTTCGCTCTGGTTCCTAACATGAGATGGCTCCACTCCATAAAAAATAGTTAGAACTGTTCGTTGATCCCTTTTCCTGCAGTTCATGATTTCCACTAACTCATCCAAACACCAGCTTGAAGAAGCATAGTTTCTGGAGAGCAAGACAATGGCAACCCTTGATTCTCCGATCGCTTGTATGAGCTCCGGTCCGATAGATTGGCCTCGCTTCATCTCGTCATCAATGAAAGGTGTTATTCCCTTGCTTTTGAACTCCTTCAGAACGTGACTAAGAAAGGTTTTGCGCACGTCTCCTCCAGTGAAACTTGGGAAGACATCATACTTGCAATTGAGAGGCAGAGAAGCCATGAATAAGATAGCACGAAGAAATTGAAGAACAGGATCACAATGATTTTAGCAAAGAGAGTAATATCAAAGATGATAAAAAAAGTCAAAAGCTATAGGTAAGAATATAAAAAGACAAGTGGAGAGGGAGGCCTAGAGAGCTTCATGGAAGATTGGCCTTTATTATTTTTTTTAAACGTTCAACCATCCCATTTCTTACGAATTGCTAAACATTATTTTGCATATTTTAGGGATGTTTCAGACAGATCATAACTGTTGTTACTATTTATGCTAGAAGGCTTTAATTTACTCAGTCAATGAAGTTGGTGTATGAAGTTTTTTATATTATATTTTATTACTAGTCTTCTAAAATTCGTACTAAAGAAAACTAAATTAATATGTCTTAAGTGAATGTTCTACAGAGTTGGGTGTGTTGGTTGGAAAAGGAGGCACTTCTACACAACAAAATTCTTCCGGTCTACAAAGATTCGGACAAACCCTCATCAGAGACTTGGCTACCTTTAAACATAGGTAAAAGCATCTTAACGATACGTCTGCATACTGCTAACTTGAGTTGTCAATCATCAAAATCAAACAAGATGATAAACGAAGGGGGAAAATGTACATTCAATTGTACACCATTATCTTCACAAAGGTGGAAAAATGTCTACCAAAGGTTTGTGTTAGACTGTGTTTTCTCTCTCATGGACACAGCTGCTCTAAAGATAAAGACAGAACAAATAAAGGCCAAATTCAAAGATGAACTATGAACTCCACAAGTTGTATGCCTAAAAAAAATTATATATTGCTTGTGACAAACTTGAGTTTGACTTCCTTTCATTAACATCAATAGTAAAACTTTGTTCATGACTCATGAGGGGTTTTCTCTCCCCTTTTAATACAATATTCCTCATTACATCAATAAGGGAGCAACAGAAGAGAGTAAATAAATCATTGTGGGGGTACTGAATCTAAAGATATACAAGGAACTGAAGTATCATTCATGCATCAGAAATTTGATCGGATCCTGACAGTGAGCATTGGTGTTGCTATTGACTTTGGTCAGACGATGACGCAGAATCTGTGGGAGCTGTTGTCTCTGACAATGCTGGTCGTAGGAGAAGATACAAAGAAGGTCCTAAGAATGGCACCACGGATACAGGTAATAGCCAACGGCCTTTGTCAAACCTGAAAACAAAGCAGAGCGTTAAGGTGAAAAAATTGGAAAGGGTTTTTAAGCAAACGCCATAAGATAATACTAGTTTTTATCATGTAGACTCACCATTTTCTACTGGTCATATCATTGTAAACCCAAAACGGAGCAAAAGCAGACAGTAAGCAGAAATCAAGACTCGTGACATGAATCTGCATTATTTTTACAAGGATTAATTAAGTCATGGTTAAGTCAAAATAAGAACAAAAACGATATATTTCATTTCTTGGACTTACGAATTTGCTCTCTCGAAAGTACTGATAAAACTCTTTCCAGTCACCAGCGTTACCAACAACTGAATAAACAATTATACCCAATCCTGCAACAAGAGTGACTGCAGCAGTTACTTTTGATTCCAGAATATTCAAAGGCCATTGTCTAAGCTCAGTCTCTGAAACAGGAGGAGAAGGAGGATTCCACAGTGCAAAATAAGGTAACAAAGCGTAGACACCACCAAAGAACGACAACACCACGAAAGGCCAAGCTTGGGTTTTACTGTCCAACAAACAAAGAAACCATAACCATTAAGCCATAAATAAACTCAGCAACAAAGGAAGCAAATTTGAAACGATGATGAATCATTTACCTTCGACCAGTCGGAAGTAAGAGCATACCGTAAACCAAAGGCCATAAACCCATTATGTACCATAACCCAACAAGTATCTGGTTCATTCTAAAACCGTCATCACCTTTCAAATTCAGCAGCTTTTTCAGAAAGTACAAGTCTTGTGTCTGCAAACAAAACAAACACAAATCTTTTATCACATTTTCGAAATTGGGTTTTAGTAAATTGAGAAGAAGATTTGTGGGTTTACTTACTGGTGTTTGATCAGGAGCAAGGTTGAAGCAATAGTAGAGAAGCGCGCCCCAGAGAGCGAAAAGCAGAACAGAGCTCGTCCAGTCTCTTCCTTCTTCTTGAATTTCGGTTTTCTCTGGATCTTTGTTGTTTAGTGAGCTTTTGCAGATATGGAAGAGACCCTTGTTGTCGTGTTTCAAGAATCGGTTGTTGTTGCGAAGGAGAATCTTATCGGTTCTTAGAAAAGGAGAAGAAGGGTTTCGGGATTGTACAATGGTGAGGTTTCGGGATACTCTTAGGGTTTGGGATTGTCTCGAAGGAGGAGGAGGAAGATGAGTGAAGTTGCAGGAGATGAGGTTTATGCTTTCCAACATTTTTTTTTCTTCCTCCACGAAATTCGAGAGGTTTGTTTTTTCAGACAAAAAAATAAAGTCGATGGACTTAGTGATCGAGTCATCAACATGGTCCGGCCCCCGCCTAATTGGGTTTGTCTATACGGACCAATTTTTTTTTTTTTTTTTTTTTTTTTTATGGATCCATAATAGACAATAGTCTCAAAAAAGTTCAAATCCAATAAAGATCATGTCCATTTAAATATGTCAATGAACAAATCTCTCTTTCATGTTTGTAAAAACATATAAAGAAACAAGAAATGCTTGTATAAGTATTTTTTTACCAAAATCAGTAAACAATACTTTTCCGTGGAAGCTGCCAAATCATATTTTTTGTAGTAAAACTAAATATTTTGCCAGAACTTAAAAATCTTATTTTTTCACAAATATCGTGAAATTTCATACTTTTACCAAAATTAAGAAAATATATTTTTCGGGTAAAAAAATTTACTGATTTTGAATAGAATTTTAGTTCGGTTTTGGTTTGGTTTCGGTTTAATTTTAATTTAATTTCGGTTTGGTTTGGTTCTTTTTGGTTTAAGATCTGTATGATTTTTAATTTTGAATATCCAAAAATTTATTTTCTATTTTGTTGCATTTCACTTCAGATATTTATTACTCGATTTACTATAAATATATCTAAAAATTCAAAAATATATCTAAAATTTTAAAATTATATATGTATGTCTGACAAAAACTTAAAAAACAAATTTAAAATACCAAAATATATTTAAAAACCCAAAGAAAATTTAAAAAATATTACTGAAATACTTAAAATATATTTGTAATATCCAAAAAATACATTATCCTTTTAATATATTTGAGGTATTTGGGTACATGATCGGGTATCGGTTCGGTTTGGATATTATCTGATACCCATATATATTAATGTTTGGTAACTATCGGCTATTTTGAATAGAATCAGATCAGATCTGAATCGACTTTTTCAATTTGGTTCCGATTTAGATTTTTGATTCCAAGTTTTTTGGTCAGACCTAACTTACAATTTTGAGTACATTGTACTTTCTTTCTTCCTCATGAACTCAAAGATAATGAAAACTTTATGAAGATTTCTGATATGATCATGGACAGCACCGTAGCTGAGGAACCAGAGGAAGAACCAGAGCCAGAGGGAAGGATGACTCGTTCCAAAACAAAGGCGATGGCTAAGGAGCTCAAGGAGGACACGGCTGTCAAAGAACCGGAGCAAGAAGGGAGAGTCACTCGTTCTAGAGCTAAGGAGCTAACTAAGGAAGCTTATGCCCTCATGGCAGAAGGACTGCGAAGCCTCCCAACCGTCCAAGTCTTCAACATCTTCAACCAGAAGACTTCACCCGGTGATGGTAACTAAGTGTCTTAAGTGAGGAGTATGTACTCTTTTTTCCATGATGAGTTTTGTCCCACTAGGTTTTCTCAGCATGGTTTTTAATGAGGCAGATGAATCACTACGTCAAGGCATTTAGGAGCCATTGCCAACGGGGTAATAAGGAGTACAAGCCATCATGGTTTGGTACTTCGTATTTTTAGAGGTGCACCATTTAGGAACCTGTAGGTTGGGACGCCTCGTTGTTTTGTTATTTTTAAGAACGCTTTGTTGTTTTATCTTTTAAGAACACCATGCTGTTTGCTGATTGTTTTAAAACAGCATGTTATCTAGTCTTATGGTTTACTGCTTTGTATTTAAACTTGGTCCACGCCAATTTGAGAGGCAGTGAAGAACATTGTAGTAAACCACGTTTTTGGTCTTGTCTTCCTTCACCTTTGATCTCTTGAATCTGTTCTTGTGATCCGAGTTTCATTCCACCTACTGACAGTGAAACTCTTCTATCAGTTCTTATCATCTTACCACCTTAACAACATTCCATCAAACCACCAGACGCTAGTTATTATTGTCAACTCACCACCTAAGGCCTTGGAGAACACTCCCCACGCCGTTTGCATCATTAGAGACTGGTCCCCGTGAAGAACAGCCGAGCAAACCTTCTTATCAGTCCATCATCCAGGGATTGTCATCACAAGCACCTTCCATTAGTCTCACCATCATCAGCCTCCTTCAGAGTGGTCAAGGGAGTTCATGTCATGTGGTATCAGAGCCAGGTTTGAACCAAAGGCTGAGCAAATTCCGAAACCCCCTCTTTCCTTTCTTGTTCTTTTTCGCAAAGTTGCCTAGAACCCTAGGCTTAGTGTTTTCCTTTTTTGCTAGTGACGTGAATAATAGAAATCTTATGCTTTGTCCCTTTTTCCTTTTGCCTTATTTTTGTTAGGATTTCTTGTTTTGTAGGAATTGTGATTTTTTCTTTTTGCTTATGTACTATTTCCTTTTATCAAAAAAAAAAAAAAAGAAATTTACCTAAAATTCGGATTTCCTCTTTAAGAACTTTTACTTTGAGTTGTTTTTGATTATTGCAGGTACCATGGAGCTCTCAGCAGAAGCAATGGAGGCTCTCAACCAAGCTATGGCTCGGCAGATTAGAGAAGCCAACCAGTCCGTTGTCAATCAGTTCTTGCAGCAGATGGAGCAGCTCAGCAACAAGTTTGAGGCTCAGCTCAAGGACCTACGGAAGGAGCACAGCACAGCAGAAGAGGAGTCTTCGGAGCCACCCAGCCCTAGTGAAGCTCATCGTATTGCCAAAGGGAAAGGTCATGTGGGAACTTCTTCTCACCCCACTACAACTAGAACCGTCAAAGCAGAGAAAACCTGACTACCAGAGGCAGACACACCGAGAGTACAAGGGGAGGACAGCGCAGAACAGACCGAGCCCCTTCTCACACAAGAGCTGGTGCAGAAAGCCGAATTGATTGAAGCACAGCTCAAGAGAAAGGTTGGGAGGTCAAGCTACACTTCCAACACGCCAAAACCAAAGGAATTCAGCAAGCCAATCTTTGCCAAAGACAGCAAGCCGACTACAACATCAACTAAGGAGGAGGTTAAGACCGAGTATAAGCCACGGAGTGGAGCTTCCAACAGCAACGTTAGGTGCTTCAAATGTCAAGGAATGGGGCATTACTCCAGAGACTGTCCTAACAAGAAGATGTTCCTGCTTCAAGAAGGAGGAGAAATTGTACTCCAAGAGAGTTCAGAGAGTGAAACCGAGGGAAGCACCGAAAGAGAAGAAGAACCAGCAGCCGTAGGAGAGATGTTGGTGGCACACAGGACACTGAGCATTCAAGTTCACCCAGATGATAGAGGTCAGCGTGAAAACCTTTTCCATACTAGATGTGTTGTTCAAGATAAGGTGTGCACTTTGATTGTAGATGGAGGCAGTTGCACCAATGCCGCCAGTGAGGAGATGGTGAAGAAGCTCAACCTCAAAACCACCTCACATCCTAGACCGTATCAGCTGCAATGGTTGAACAACAAGGGTGCCTTAACCATTTCTCAGCAAGTTCTTGTCAAGTTAGCCATTGGGAAGTATGAAGATGAACTGCTATGTGACGTGGTCCCTATGAAGTCTAGTCACGTTCTGTTGGGGAAGCCTTGGCAGTATGACCGAAAGGTTCTTCATGATGGCTACACCAACAAGCAGACCTTTGAGCACAAGGGACGCAAGGTTACTCTTCTTCCTCTTTCACCAGGAGAAATCTACAAAGACTAGCTCCACATGAACCGCAAGAACAAGGAGAGAGTTTCCAACAGCTTATACATCAACAATAGTGAGTTCAACAAGCTGTTTGATCCAGAGATGACAACCTTCATGTTTANCATCAATCATAGTGAGTTCAACAAGCTGTTTGATCCAGAGATGACAACTTTTATGTTCATCTACAAGGAGACCCTCACCAGTGCCAAACCGTTAGAGGAGCTGCCCCGTGAGATGATAGAGATTGTTGAGGAGTACAAGGACGTCTTTCCAGAGGAGATACCTCCCGG
>OVBI01002580.1:0-18096 GCA_900406495.1 Sisymbrium altissimum | reverse complement strand
TACATCATGTCCTCCAACTACGCAAACTAAAACGAAAAGACTTGATGAACGATTAATCTGAACCAGGGCTTGAGCGATACAAATCACCAAACATATAAACTATAAACTATAACATGAAAATGAAAATTCATTTTCTAAGAGAGGACCCCAAAATTCATGTTTATAGAAAACAAAAGAAAATCATGTTTATCACAGTTATCTACATTCGAATTCCCAGAGAAAAATTGGCTTACATGAACGGAGATATCAGCTTAGATGGATGACTTTTGGGACATAGGCAGAGTTATTTAGAACATCTACAAAATTGATGTCGGCCATTTGGATAGCTTGGATACAGAGTTTGTGAGAGGTATAGTGATGAAGATAGATATATATGGCGAAGCTTTTGGTGAGTGAAAGGATGATTGTGAGATCGGTTTTATAGGTCGCGAGGATGTAAATCATTGCATGGAAGAGTAATGACAAATGAAGAGGGAAATGAAGTTATTAGATGGGAAGCATGGGGTGGATGGCGGTTACGGATAATAACGGCCTAGCTTTGAAGTGAAAAAGGAGGTGAGGTGAGAGCGAGGTATATTTGACGTTAGAGAAGAAAGACGAAAACAGTGGTTATTGGACCAGGTTTGGATTGTACAATTTTAATTTCTATTTGAGTTTTTATTTGGGTTTGATTTTAAATGTTTATTTGGGTTATAGAATGACCAAGTTATTAAAAAAAAAAACTCGAAAGTTATTTGCTGTAGAAAGGAAGACACGTGGTAAGTAAATAATATGGTGACGTGGTGCATTCTAAGAAAATAGGTTAGCTAATTGTATATAAGATTGAATAAATCAAACTTTGATGAATAACTAAAAATTCTTTTTTTTAGCGATTCTTTTCCCCTCGTACTGAATTATTCCAATACATTAAAACAAAACTCCAATGGCTGATTCTGCTAAAAAAACTACTAATTTTTTTTTTTTATCACATAGAGTCTGTAAGAAAAATTTAAGCCATAGTAAGATGTAAAAAGTTTCCATATGAAAAAAAAGACATTGATGTGGTGATGACCCCCCAAGTAGGAGTGTCTAGGCCAAGGGCCGTGAAAGCGCTCAAGGCTGCTGATGGAGATATCGTCTCTGCCATCATTGAGCTTTTCATCTAAACCAAAATCTTCTCAACTTACATGTAGTTTAACTTGAGTTGGGTGCCTGTCAAAATAATTCGAAATTTGTTGTTTTTCATATTTCCTTAAAGTGATTTTCAATGTTGTATCAGTATAAACTTCATAAATTATTAAATTTTAGTTTGATTTGCTTTTGATTGAATACTAGTAAGATTCTTAATTATAATTTGTGAACAAATATATATACAAATAGAGAAACATACACATAACATTGAGTACACGTGGACATACTGATAGTGACATACTGATAATTGTCCAAGCAACAGAAATTTTGCAGAACAGAGAGACTGAAAATATCAAAAATACTGAAATTAAGAAAAATCAAGATGGCGGAAGCGTTGGTGGAAACACGAGTCCCACAGCAAAAGCACTACGAATCGAAACCATTCCCGGCTGTAATTTCACCGTCACCGGCCATTCCGTTACCTGCTCCGTCTCTCTCACTGTTCACTCAAACCATCACTACCCACAAACCTTATCTCGATTCCCTCTTGCACGAATCAGGAGCCTTGCTCTTCAGAGGCTTCCCGGTCAATTCCGCAGCCGAGTTCAACGACGTCGTCGAAGCTTTCGGTTTCGACGAGCTTCCTTACGTTGGAGGCGCTGCGCCACGTAGTAGCGTCGTTGGTCGTGTCTTCACTGCCAATGAGTCTCCTCCTGATCAGAAGATCCCTTTCCACCACGAGATGGCTCAGGTTTGTTCATAAAGGAATGGTTTTTAGTAATAAAGGTTGGATCTTTGGTGAGTCTAATTGAAAAGTTTTGAACTTGATGGAGTTTTGAAGATGTTTTGATTCTGTTGTTGATGGTGGGGTTGTGTTAGGTTCCTGAGTTTCCATCAAAGTTGTTCTTTTACTGTGAGATAGAGCCTAAGTCTGGAGGAGAGACACCAATTGTGCTGAGTCATGTTGTGTATGAGAGGATGAAAGAGAAACATCCAGAGTTTGTTCAGAGGTTGGAGGAACATGGTTTGGTTTATGTTAGGGTTTTAGGAGAAGAAGATGATCCTTCTTCACCTATTGGCCGTGGCTGGAAATCTACTTTCTTGACTCACGACAAGAACGTTGCTGAGGAAAGGTACTTACCTCTCTCTGTTTGAGTCTCAGAGGTACAGGAACATGGAAATAGCTTTTGATCATTCTTTTGATTTATGGAATAACTTCATCATCTCTACTTTTCTAGTCTCTCTCGAACAAGGAAGTGTCTAATAGCTTTGGTTTGTAGGATAACTTATTATCATCAGGTGTAGATTCTCACAGTGAATGTGAGAGATGGTGAGTGAATCGTGGAGATGGTTTCTTGATAACAGTGAGACTTTGAACTGACAGGGCAGCTAAACTGGGAATGAAACTGGAATGGACCGAGGATGGAGCCAAGACAATAATGGGTCCAATCCCGGCTATCAAATACGACAAGTCGAGAAACCGTAAAGTATGGTTCAACAGCATGGTAGCTGCTTACACGGGCTGGGAGGATAAGCGGAACGATCCTAGAAAGGCTGTGACTTTTGGAGACGGAAAGCCTTTACCGGAAGATATAGTCCACGACTGTCTCAGGATCCTAGAAGAAGAATGTGTTGCTGTTCCGTGGCAGAGAGGTGATGTTCTGCTTATAGACAACTGGGCTGTTCTTCACTCACGAAGACCGTTCGATCCTCCTCGTCGAGTTCTTGCATCGCTTTGCAAATAGATTATGTTGTCTTATTCCACGCAACAATAAAAAAAGCTATGGACTTTGGATTTAGAGCAAACTGCTGTACATATTTGGGTAGTAAACCCATTACTTTATTGAAAAGAGTTTTAATTACACTGCTGATTGCACCAGAAACTAAACATCATAAGAACTCGAACACAAACTCATCCTTCTTTCCTTCTTTATATTGTCCCACGTGACTGAGGCTTTGAGAGATTTTGCAGAGAACTCGACTTTAGAGCTCCTCGTTGAGCTTTGACTTCGATGGTTTCAAACCCGGTTTGAGGAATTCGGAAAACCATTTTGCAGATTCTTTCTGAATACGAGTCAAGTTGTTCTGGAAGTCGATGTAGTAGATACCAAACCTAGCTGTGTATCCGTCTTGCCACTCGAAGTTGTCCATTAACGACCACAGGAAATACGATGTGATATTCACCTTGTCTTCACTGCAAGAAGATAAAAACGATCGAATGTAAATGGAAGGGGGGGGGGGAACATTTATAATGATTTATTGCAAATCCTAACCATAAATGATCTCACCATATAGCTTGATTCAGGGCCAAAAGATGCCTCTGGAGATAGTACTTCCTGTTGTGGTCATTGAGAGCAACGCTGTGATCTGTATCTTTATCGCCAAGGTCCTCCCCGTAACCTATAAAAAAAAGATTAACGAAAATTCAACGAAAGTAATAACAGCAATAATATACCAGTTTATACTTTATACAGTGATTAAAAAGAAAACTTTAAGGGCATCTCCAATGTATAACTCCATTTTTTTAGTTTAATATAGAGTTAGTTTTATTCTAACCCTACTATATTTTTCACTCTAAAATAGAGTGATGAACAAAAAAATAGTAAATCTATTTTTTTACTCTATATTTGGAGTAATCCCAACTTTTACTCTATTTTAGAGTTAAAAATAGAATGAGATTTGAGAAAATTTACTCTAAAATCTACTTTTACTTTATTTTATAGTAAAAAATAGAGTAGAATTAGAGATGGTCTAATATATTTCAGTCACCATTCTCAGTGATTATGATCTCAGGGTTGCCATATCTGTCTTTTATGTATTTCATAAGCTTCCTCAAACCCGTTGCGTATACAGCCATCTTAGCAGTGCTGGGCTACAAAATATAGAGAAAATGATAATTAAAGTAACTAAATCATAATCTATAACAAAATATGTGTTTTAACTACAAAATACAAGAACGAATTTGTATCTACCTGGCTACCAATTTTAACGGATCCATCAACAGTCTTGGCTGAAAATGTAAGAAAGCAAAAAAGTTATTCAATGAATATTCGACTTGATTGCTAAATACTAATAGGTGAATGATCGAACATATTTTATTTTTGTATGCATATGGTCATAGATTTCACAAAATAATCACCTAACGCGAACAAACTAGGTTTAGTAGATTATTAGTATGTAGGATAATACAATGTAATCTATCTAATAGCACGTGAAAGTAAATGAAACTTACGTTCAAAATCGACTAGAGAATCTGTAGCCCAAGACGGTTGCCGATAATCGGGCTTCTCGCTTTCCTTTGCATAGAACGAAGTGTAATAGTTTACTCCCACGAAGTCCGTCGAACCTTTCAGTTTTGCCTTTTGGGACTTCGTAAATTTAGGCAACCGAGATCCGACCGCATCTTTCATACTTTGAGGATAATCTCCGTACGTGGTAGGATCCAAATGCCTGAAGTACATCACATATTTGATTCTGTATTATAAATGGAGAATAAAAGAAAATTAATCAAGAATTTGTGATTCTGTTTCTATACCAGCCAATGACAAAGTCAAGCACACGGTTTACGGTATTTTGACCTCCCTCCACATCTGATGGTTCAAACCAAAACGGGCTATGAGCAATCCCGATTTTACCACCTTTGCACTTTTGAGAATCGAGGAACAAAATAAATGAGACAAAAAAAGTTGGTTTATATGTTTTAATTGAAAAAAGGATATAATCAATTCTTGCTTCTTTTTGTAGTTCCTTTTTTTTAATACCTTTTCGCAATTTCTGAAAGCTTGAACGGCATCAGCGTGACTCAGGAGTAAATTGTGACTAACGACATAAGCCTCGAATCCTGACCGTCCATCTTGGCAAAGAGGTCCATACTCTTTGATGTACGGAGAACAACGTCCCGGTGCTTTCTTCCCAGTGTCGTAGCCTGAACGGCTATAGACCCATGGCTCGTTGAACGTTATCCAATTTTTCACTTTGTCCCCATATTCGTGGAACGTGAAGTTTGCGTACTCCACAAAGTCCGGCCTATATATACATATTTGCAGTAAAAAAAAAAATATATTTGATGTTGTTTACGTTCAATAGAGAATTATATAAATTTGATTGAGAGACAAGTAGAAAAACTTACACTATACGTTCGCTTAAGAAGCCACCGTACTCATCTTCCAAATCGGCGGGAATATCCCAATGAAAAACCGTTACTAATGGTGTGATGTCTGAAACAACAACAAAGAGTCAGGTTTTTTCAGTTACACTATACGTTGAGAACATGTAGAAGATCATGAGAACATGTGACCGTTTCTAAGAAGCTCGTCTATGAGGTCGTGGTAAAATTGAACCCCTTCTTTGCTTATTCCTTTCTCCATCCTCCCATCTGTTATAATATTTAATTTCCAGGTGTTATTACAACTACTTCATAATATTTAAAAAACCCATGAATGTTTTAACTTACGGGGAAATATTCTTGGCCACGAAATGGATAGTCTAAAACCATCAGTGTTCAGCTTTTTCATCAACTGGATATCCTCCTTTTGAATAGTACGGTGAATGAGAATATTAGAGCATGAACGAGAATATTAGAGCATTATTATCCCTAAAACTGATATAAGTTTCTTATAAAAAAGAAACTAATAATATTTTAATTAGAATAGTAACTGAATCAATAACAAAAGAATACATGGCAAATTGGTTTCTTATATCATCTCAAAAGTTTTCAAAAACTATCAAATAAGAAACTTTTCTTATATCATCTCAAAAATTTTCAAAAATTATCAAATAAGAAACTTTGATATTCTCTCTCTTAATTTCTTTTTATTTTTTATTTATTTAAATCATAAGAAATTCTTTTAAAACCTGCCTATAATTATGCTCTTAGAGCATAATTAATGGGGAGTCCCCTATGTAGAAGTTGCAATAAATAAAAATATATAAAATATTTAATTTAGTGAAATACCATGTTTTAGTTTTTGCGTTACTTTGATTTATAATGGATATCTGGATATTTTTATCAAATTGAAACAAATACCGAACTGAAACCAATTTAATGGATGATTTGCCATGCAAAAACTATCTTTTCTTTTCTAATCAGTTAACTTGTAGTTCCACTCTAAAAGAAGAAAGACAAACTTTTTATAATGAACACAGAGATGACGCGCTTGACAAAAAAAAAAGAACACGTAGATGAGGTGAGTTCTACATAAAAGTCAGAGAATATTTTAACAACAACAAAAAAAGAGAGAGAATTATTACCTTTGCTAGCACAAAGCAAAAGAATTATTACCTTGTAGCGATGGTAGAAATCGACGGCTACATCAGCATTGTGATTCTTAACTCTGTCTGCAGTTTCATGTTAAGAAAATATATAGGAATCAATTTCTAACATTGTTGGTGAAAATTTTTTTGTGTGAAGTGTATCCAAAGTCCTATTCATCTACGCTAGATGTCTATTTTGATTATGCCTCGTGGAAGAAATAAATGGAAAAGGAACACACGTGGGAATTTCTTGGTGTAGATATCCCACAGGCTTGGACCTCTGCAGCCTTCATTTACTGCACCTTCAACCTATTTTCACCACATAAATACATCACATCTTTAGTAACTGCATTTCCCAACATTCCTTCCACCTAAGAATGACTACATATATTTCATATTTCTATTACTTTATACCTTTTCCGGAATAAATTAAATGTTGTTTTATGATTATATTTTGGTGTATAGGACAAATTCACGAACTCTAGCACCTAAATTAATCATTAAAAGAAAATTAACTGTATCCTGACTTGTAGAAATTTTGTATATATACATGCATGTACCTGATAGGCGGCGGTTGCGGTACCGAAGATGAAGCCCTCCGGGAAACTTGCACGACTAAGGGTTTCGGTTTTAGGGCAAACAGGTCCTTCTTCGGCCCTGGTAGGAGAGTCAACAAGACTTAGGAGCAAAAGTAACCCCAAGAGAGGAAACTTCATTTTTGATTCTTTGTATAAGCTTACGAGTGTGTTTCTATGTAAAAGTTTTAAAATAAAGCCGGAGACTGTGTTACTGGAATCGGTATGTAGAAGGGGATTATCGTCGTCTCTGTACATATATATAAGTAGCAACGGTCGAGTGATGGAATAACCGAAAAAATTTTGTAGGCCGCCAAGTGTTTAGTTACACTGTTACATGCACACCGAGTTTTTGAAGGCCAAGTGTCTCTTTCTCACTCTCACTATTGCATGCACATTGATCATTTGTCTGTTGTTGTCTTCTCGTTTCTCTGGTTAAAGATTCCTATCTGGATGTCGAATATTTCTCACATCTGGATGTTAGGGTTAGGTGTATGTTTCTTTAGAAGTGCATGTGGATATTCGGGCCAAGTGTTTGATTTTGAAGGGTCATAAGTGGATGTTGCATGAATTTCAACAAGTGGAACAATTGTCATGTAGAGTAACGTGTGATCTTTTGGACCACAAGACTGGTTCTGAGTTATCGCCTATCTAAACGTGCATCTCTGCATATAAAAAACGCACTTGCATTCATCTTCATCGGTACCACACCAGCGCCCTTATCTCTTTCTAGTGTCTATCAAAAGAAATAAAGAAACAAAGGTACTCTCTCTCTCTCTCTCTCCAAATGTTCTTAAACTGTCTTCATTTCATTCACTTAATTATCAACAATAACGAAAATGATAAAATTCATCTGATATATTAGAAGTACGTAGGTATTTTTCCATAATGAAAAAGATAACACCCGGTACTTGATGGTCAGATATAACAATGGCGGCCGCAACAATGTCTTGGGACGACGGAAAGCACATGAGGGTGAAGAGAGTACAAATTACATATGAAGATGTCATCAACTCCATAGAGGCTGAGTATGACGAAGACCAAAATCCCAAGCGTCATGGCACTCCCGGCAAGAAATCTGACGGCGTTAGTACTCTACCATAGTGGATAATATATATTTATGTATATAGTGATTATTTAGTGTGTAGTTTCGATAGAATGTAATATTTTTGATTTTTGTAGGTGAGCTTGAGCCCAGACGAGTACATAACAGATGTTACTGGCTACTACAAAACTACGGGGGATGAAGATGCTATAGCAGCATTGGCTTTTAAGACCAACAAAACCGAGTATGGTCCTTACGGAAACAAAACCAGGAACCAATTCTCCATCCATGCACCCAAAGACAACCAGATTGCTGGTTTTCAAGGAATTAGCAGCAATGTTCTCAACTCCATTGACGTGCACTTTGCTCCCTTACCGTCTTCTTCCTCTTCCGCTTCCTCAACTCCATCGTCGGCTTTGAGTAAAGCCAACAAAGTGGATGCTCAAGGTGGGAAAGGAGGAACATCCTGGGACGATGGTGCTCATGATCATGTAAGAAGAGTGTACGTTGGACAAGGTGATTCTAGTGTCACTTATGTCAAGTTTGAGTATGAGAAGAACGGTAACAAGAAATCACACGAACATGGAAAGAAGACCTTGCTTGGAGCAGAAGTGGTTTGTGTTTATTTTATTGTTATAATAGGAAGTTCAAATCGATTTAGACTTTCTTAATTTCTGTTATGGGCTGCCGTGTAAAAGAATTAACCTATTTAAAATCTTTGTATAGTTTGAGGTTGATCCAGATGACTACATCACATCAGTGGAGGTGCAATCCGACAGGATCTTTGGGCAAGACACCGAAGTGATCACCTGCTTAATCTTCAAAACATCCAAGGGAAAAACCTCACCGCCCTTTGGACTCGAGGGTCCCCAGAAATATGAACTCAAGGACAAGAATGGTGGAAAACTTGTTGGATTCCATGGACGAGCAGGCGAAGTTCTTCATGCTCTCGGAGCATATTTCGCTCCTTCATCAAGTACTTCATCTGCTGATGGTACTTCTTCGGCCACTCAGCCAGCTGGATCAGCTGCCGGTGCCAAGAAACTAGAGGCAAAAGGTGGTAACGCGGGAAATCCATGGGACGATGGTCCTCATGATGGTGTCAAGAAAGTTTACGTAGGTCAAGGCGATTCTGGTGTCTCATACGTCAAGTTCGTCTACGAGAAGGACTCTAAGGAGGTCCCGGGAAATGATCATGGAAAAAAGACACTACTTGCACCTGAAGAGGTCACATAAAAAACAAAAATATAAGAATCAGTTAGCTCCAAAGATGCAGCGTATATTTTTGTAAATGTTCGTTAAATCTTGTGTTTTCTTTCCCTTTTTGCAGTTCGTGCTGGAGTATCCGAACGAATATATCACCGCGGTGGAGATTAACTACGACAATATATTTGGAAGTGAAGCTGAAATTATAACGATGCTTAGGTTCACCACAAACAAGCGAACCTCTACACCTTTTGGACTTGAAGGTGCTAAAAGTGTCCTACTCAAAGAAGACGGCCACAAGATTGTTGGATTCCATGGCAAAGCGGGTGCTGACATAATTCACCAAGTTGGAGTCCATGTCAAGCCCATTTCCAAGTGATATTAAGTTTTAGTCTGTTCTTATGCTCCAACCGAATAAAAATGAGCTATATAGAAGGAAAAAAAGCTCTGCTTTAGAAATTATCGTTGTACGTGTGTAAATGGTAAGCGAAACGCTTGAATAAGGGTTTTCACGTACTTTGGGCTTGTTTGTTTGTATGTCAGTGTTTTCTTATATACATTGTTATGGAATTCGTAGCACTGTTTATATTTAAACGATGTATAAAATGTTGATTACGTTGTGATTTAATATGTCAAATCTATCTACTTAATGCTTTGTTTTTCAACTTTGTAATAAGTGAGTTGTACTCGCTCACAAGTCACAAAGAACCATCTGCTTGTATGCACCCCAAAAAGTCGTATTATCTCTTTCTTTTGGGAAAACAAGAAATAGAAGATTCCATAATCGTTTCAACAGAGACTAAGAATGCAGTCTTTCACAATATATCGACTCTAGGAATGTGAAATTTTTACTTAACCTATTCCTTCATATCAGCAATGTAGTTTTCAAAGAATCATGGCTTACTTGAAAAAAAAAAGCGTTGTATTCTTAGCTACACAGTTTTACATTATTGCTGAGAGAAAGAACAAAACAATCGAAGTCAATGTCATCTCTGGTTCTGTGTTACACATAGACGCACAAACCTTTCTAAACAAACAAAGAAAGCCTTTTACCTTAATCATATCGTTTCTTCTGCTTATCAGTAAGCTCTGGAGGCAAAGACAGGAACTGGGTGATTTTCTGGACCTGGGAGACGTCAATCCTGTAGTTTTTGGCAATCTCGTTCACACTCATTGGACCGTTGTGATCCTGAGCCTTGCCCTGATATAGAAGCATGATGTGTCGCACTTGTGCCACGTTCAACGTCCCTTGAGGCACCGGTTTTTCCTCATACCTTGTTGATTCAGGAGTTGTGTTACGGAGCTTAGGCAGTGGCCTTTTCGACGTTTCCACTACCGATGCCTATACAAATCACAACGTCTGAACTTTGTTTATATACAGATAAAATATGTCCTGGATTATAAGGTAGAAGGACCAATATCCGCAACTAATATACACACCTACTCATAGTTTTTAATTTGCATAGTGTATACTCTCTCATTCTCAACTTAATCTCCACCACCAACCATAATCAGTAGCACTAAGATCAACATCAGGAAATGGGATACAATCTGCGTCCTTCCTCCTTATGCAACCCAATTCTGTATTTATTTGCATTGGTGTTTTGTAACCTCGGAACACAACATATGAGCAATATAACAGTTTCTCGTTTTCATTAACCTTTTCAAATCCATTCGAAAATGCTCACAAAATCTAATCAGCTACAAAGACCTTTACATGCCTAATGAAAGAAAGAAGAAAAACTCCACTTGATGCGACTTGAAGACAACACAAAGGCTTCCAAGACCATTCTCAAAAACAACTACATAATCCAAAACAGTGAAACTAGAGATACGACATGAACTATCAAAACAGGCAACCAAATGAACCAATGTCAGAACTCAAAAGCACAGATTTGTAAAAAACAAGACACAACAGTGGACACTACTAACCTCTCCCATCTCAGCTTTGCCTCCAGGTTTAGCTCTTATCCTCCCAACCATTTGGTTCAACATTGTATCATACTGTGGGTCTCGTTCTTCTAAAGCATTCTCATCACTAGTTTTCCTAGCTTCATCTAACAGAAACATACCCCAAAAAGTTCAGTTTTTTTAACGAACATTTCTAATAAACCAATCCAAGATTCATGTTTGATAAGAAATGTGTAAACTTTCGAATACCCAAAAGCTTTTTTCTATACCAGAAACATCATCAACGGCGGCGGCGATAGAAGGAGGTTTTCCGGCGCTGAGTTCTTCCTTTGGAAGCGATCTCCGATCGACAGTGACTCTTGATGAAGAAGAAGATGGGAATCTCTCAACTTCTTTGACTTTCCCAACGGCTCGACGCAATTGCTGACCCATTACGGTACAAATACTAACTCTCTATTTCACTCTCTTGAGACAAAGAAAAACAGAGTCTTTATAGGTTACAACCGCAAAAAGTATCCAACTTTAGATTTGTTTTGCCGCATTCCGAATCGAGTTAGACGGTAGGCACACAGAGACAGAACCAACTTTCAGATGAAGAAAGCGAAGGAAGGAAGGAAGGAACGTGTTCGCGTTGAAGGGTTACACGCGCCTGCTCTCAGAGACACACAAGGTGCCAAAACATTGCTTTTTCTTCTTTGTTTTTACTCTCCAGAGGAATCGAACTCGCGAACAGAACCTCAAAAGCCATTTTTTACAACGAAACTTTGATTGTTTTTTTAGCCCAATCAAATATGGATCAAAGCCCATGACATTTTTAGCTCATAGATCAAAGCATAGTGATTAGTAGTAACTACTAATTAAAATTATTTTTGTATTATATAAAAGGTATGGTATTTTTAGAAAAATTCATGCATCGTATTGATAATAACTGAATACAATATTGAAATCAGTGTCGCGTAAACGTGTATTACGTCTAGCACTCTTGCAAAATGAAAGATTTAGAGATGAGTTCCAACATAACTATAATTTTCAGAAAGAAAAAACACAAGCTAGCATCACTAGTATTTCGCTTTGATCTGTTTTAGTTATGTTTGTGTAAATTTATATGATTATATCAATTTATAAAATCAATAAAACTCTACACAATAAGACTAGATTACTGAATTTGTTAATTTTCAAGTGGTTAACATGCATTTGGAATCAGAGAAACATATTAAAATAGTCAAAATTGCCTTCACCAGCAATTGTTATATCTATGTCAGTAGACGATATAAAATGACTAATTAACAAAAAGTTGAAAATATTTGAGTGTATAAAAAATCATAAAACAAACTTAAAGATTTCATTTGGTTTATCCTACTATATTGGAACCGGAACAAGACTTGGAAAATAAGCATAGCCGGAGATAAACGGCCAACTAAAACCTAGTCTATGTCTTTCTATCTCTTGTTTTATTATCTCTCCCTCTCCAATAAGATAGACGTTGACACTTACGTTCTTTTCATCTACTAATACTTCCTCACAACATACCACAATCCTATTATTCTTATCTATAAAATGCACTGGACTAGCAATATTTTCACAAGCACGCAGTACCGGGAGATCAGGTCTCGTCACATTAAAGAACTTGGTCCACGACATGTTCACTCCGTTCTTGACCTTGTTCGTAACCCATACTTCGATCTTTTCTGCTTCTTTGCTTTGGTGTAACAAAGAAAGATTATTTCCTCTGAAAGCTGATAAGTTTACAACATCAGATGCACCATACTCAAGGGGAGGAGAGCACAAGGGCTCGAATGTCTCTTTAGAGAAGTTAAAACTTTGGATGAAGAAGTCGGATTTGCGATTCCATTGAGCAATCCAATACATGTTTCCTTTGAGTGACACTCCTCTACAAGACGAAACCACATGCCAATCCAAAGAAACTTTAAAAGTTTTCCAAGAATTAGAGGTTAGTTCGTAGATATCAACCACTGGATTGTGACATCCCGTGTTTGCGTTCTCGTTTTTAATGAAAGCGCTGTTCAAAAACCTCAAGATTCTGTAGCCATCCCGAGATAAACTGTCGTATCCAATGCCAGCGTAGAAATAACCAACTGGATAAGATCTCTCGGGCTTGATCCATCGAACTTGGTTCAAACATGGGTTCCAAACTGCGAGCGAAGACGATTCTAAGATGCATAACAATAATCCATCGCAGTGAATCATAGTATGGATATCAGGTTTAGTTTGAAACTCGTGTGGAAGTGATAAAGATGAGAAAGCTCCGGTCATGGGACTGATGATCGTAACCTTGCGATCACTGGTCCGTATGATGTGCTCCTCGATGAGAGCCAAGTGCTTGTTAATGAATCTCTCGTCGCTGAAAAGAGTGAGCCATCGTTTGCAAGTTAACTTGAATCGTATAATAAATTTACTTGGAACTCTACTAAGTATTTCCTCACATAACTCGAAAGGTAACAATGAACACTCTTTTGAATCCATGACCACAGAGACGTATGACTTCTGGATATTTTTTAATGCATGAGTATCAGTTAAAAATGTTGGGATGCTAGCCATCTTAATTATAAAGATTTTGTTTGAACTAAAAAAAAAAGATTTTGTTTTAACTAAAAAAAAAGATTTTGTTTTAATTATTAAAGTGATCTTAATTAATATTAAGATTTTTTGGATGGATTATTATAACCGTTTTAGATAATTATTTTTGTTGCCAAAAACAAAAAGTGATCTAATTAGATGTTTGGAAAGAAGTACAGTAGTGTGGACCAACCATTCTCAACTTATCTAATTTCTCAAGACCAGAATAGATGAATAAAGCAACTATAGTAATTAGCAAGGTAAAAAAAAATTGAAATATGTATTTTTGCTCAAAAGTTCCATTCAATTTCCAATAGTTTTGATATTTATTACCTTTAAAATAATATCAAGGTGCATTATAAGGAAATCAATTTCTTTATATTTTTGAAAAAAAAACTTCTTAAAAAATTTAACACCAGATTTCATACTATCTAGAGAATTAAATTTCGAAGATGTTTTTCAGCTTTTCTAATTTAATAAATTAAAAAAATAATGAAATACTCTTCCTAAAAACTCTAGTCAACTTCTTAGAAATTGTGAATATATTAACTTTAACTAAAACTTAAATAAAAGGTGAATTTGGTATTGCTCAAAAAAAGCAAAAAAATCAAAGGTATATTATAATTATGTTAATGGAAATCAATTCTTAATGGGTCTAAAAAATTATAAAATCTGCCCCCCGTGTTTCGGCCCGTTCCTTCACCTCTATTTATCTAAAAAACTGCGGGAGACCCACAACAAGGTGTGTAGTAGCTTAGGGATTTTGTTAATTCAGTGCAGGCACATCTCTCTGTTTTATGACTAGAGTGTTTTGTCCCTGTTTCCTCAGTTTTTTCAGACACGTAAACTATATATTCCCCTTAGCTTAGAGAAGGAAAAGAAGCATCTGAAACAAATTGATACCAAACATTAGCACGAATACAACTTTTGGTAATATAAAGGTATATATGCCTGTAAAAGGATCCTGCATATAGTGGTAGACAATTGAATTGATTTTGGACTAACGCCTTGGTAAGTCTGATATGTTGCGAGACATTGTGGTTATGTTGCATGAATGTTTGGCTCTAAGTGTCTACTGTTGGCTCAATATGGCAATGCTTCTAATATACTCCTATGTTGTTTTAAACTCTTTTGCATCTCGTTGTTGTGCCTATCATGGTTAGTAGAGTTTCTATAGATTTGTTAATTATAATATTTTAGATCCTTGTTAGCTTTTCTTAGATAAACTTGTAAGATATTATGGGATTATCTGCAGGGCTAATGACAGTCTAAGATCTCTTCTTATTGTCTAACTAGTTTCATTCTAATTCTTGTTGTACCACGTACACTGATTCCTTACTACAGAGAAAGCACATGAAGACAGAAATCTCAGACCCTAGAATCTAGACTATGTTCTACAGGTAGCTTTAGTTTCTTTGATGTGAATTTGTTAATTCATTCGGTTGATGTTGCAGTGGATAGTCTCAAATTTTGTTTTAAAGTCTCAGTGGTTTAAAATGGTTTATGTTCTCTCTTGAACAAATGATGTGGATCAAAACAGTTTTTGAGGATATTGAAAGTTTTGTTTTCTTTTTTGGGTTCGCTGGCTTAATTATCAAGATTCACAAATGAAAAAAAAATATTTATTTCATTAGGTGTTTATTATCTTTCTTGTAAGGCTATTGTGTTTTTTGAGTTAAGGCTATTGTGTTTTTGTCAATAGACATAATAATGATAGCAAAACAGACATATTCCTCTTTCTTCGGAAAAGCTTTTTTTTCCCTCCCACACATTGTTAAACACTTAAACCTTTATGGTCAAGTTGTAACGAATAAGATTCCTCTAAAAACATTTCGTCAAAAAGCAGAAAAGATTCCTTTAAATTTTTCTCACTACACTTATAGATTGTCGCTAGACTAGAAACTCTTGTGTGTTGATTGTAAAAATACACTACATGGTTAAAAGAAATAATTTTTCGTAAGGCAAAAGAGATATACATGTTAAGTTTGAGTTTTTTTTTGGTTGGTGAGTCAAATGTTACACAATATGAATTTATGTTTAATAAATAAGTAAAGGTAGTATATAAAAGATGAAATAAAGAAAAAGAGAGAAAGCACAATGTGGGAAGGAAGTGCGACGAGAAGATCACTAGATTTGGTCGGCACAACTCTTTCTCTCTGAAACTCATAAACACAAAAATTGGCCCCTACCTTAACGTACCCACTTTCTTCTTTTCAACCCCACAATTTTTGATATCTTCAAACTCACCCTCTCCACATTTAGTGTGCCCTTTTTCTTTTCCTTTTCCTTTTTACGTAAACAAATTATTCTAATTTATTTTGTACTATTTTTTTTCTCTCATTGGTATGCAAGTCTACTTTGATCTTCATCTTTGTGGTCGAGAGGTCGAGAGAGAAAGAGACGTACAAGTTTCAATGTGTGAGTAATTTATTATATTAACATCAAACGCGAATATAGACGAATTGATTTTATATACTATTATAATTGATTAATGCATTTCCATTTACCAAATTAATTAATTGCTTGTATTTTGACTAATTTAGTTGTTGAAAAGTCGAGTTATTTGTTGATATTGCTACCGTGGATACTATTTTTATTGATCACTATTTCCTCTCCTTTTTTGTTAATCAACATTAAATTAATTAAAAACATAAAAAATTAGTAAAGTTATATATTAATTACTTCTTAGTATGAGTGAAAATATTACTGTTTTATAATATGTATGAAAACCTTTAAAATTATTCTATTAAAATAAAAGAAAATTATTAAGTTAATAATAGCTAAATATACATAATACATATCTTAACCTAACCCGAACCAAAGTCAATCCAACCTAAAGTATCTTTTATTTACTGATCAGACCTAAATGAATTCTATTGAGATGTATAGATAGCTATAAGAACCATTAATCATACATCCGAAATATCACATACAGTAACTTGGGTCTTTTGAATAGCTAATTTGCATGTGGTTAGGTTACTTTCAACGTTACTTGGTCTACGTTTGCTTTTAGATTTTTTTTGGGAAAAAAAAAGAAAATAAAAGCAAACTTTAGCAAAACTGAATTTTCAAGAAACTTGACTTTAGGTTTGTAAGCATTGTCTCGTTCTGTGAAAACGTCAACAAAGTAAACTTAACGAATCTCTCTTTTGCTAGATTTTTCTTAAAACACTGATCCTAAGACAATAAGACTTTCCTTTACATGTTTATTATTTTATTTTAATGTAATAAAAGTAAGAAAAACATACATAGTATATGTTCATTAATATTCAGTGCATACAGTGAAAAATATACATACTATATATATATATATATCTTATTATATAAAATACAATTGCGTATGTTTTCAACGTGAGTGCCATACAGAATTATTGTTGAGATAGAGATAAGCTTGACAAATAAACAAACCTCCTAAAGAGTTTAAGTTTAGGATAAATCAAATCCTATTAGGAATAGGAATTGTGTGTCTCGTTAGTTATATATATATATGTGTCTTGTGTTGCAGAACATATACATTATTATTGAGTTAGAGAGTTTGAGTTATTGAGCTATTGAGAGCTTTAGTTTTGAGAGAGAGTTTCTAAAGCTATATTAATAAAGAGTTTTGAGTTCTTGAGTTCATAAGCTTTCTTTATATCGAGACCTGTTTCTATATTTGGTATCAGAGCTAAAAAACAGATGTCGGAGAAACCAGAGAAAGCTATTATTACAGCAGCTCAAACCTCAAAAGAAGGAGGAGGAGGAGGAACTTCGTCCTCCGTTCAGTTTCCGATTTTGAGCAATACAAATTACGCCTATTGGGCTATGAGGATGAAAGTTGCACTTAAAGTTCATAAAGTTTGGAAAATTATTGAAGCTGAAAAGGAAACAATGGATGAAGAGAAAAATAACATGGCCGTTGCACTCCTATTTCAATCAATACCCGAAGCCCTAGCACTACAAGTAGGGGAGATTAGTGATGCAAAGAAGCTCTGGGAATCCATAAAAACACGTCATATAGGAGCAGAAAGAGTCAGAGAAACTAGATTACAAACTCTAATGACAGAGTTTGATCGTTTAAAGATGAAGGATTCAGAAACAATTGATGATTTTTCAGGAAGAGTAGCTGCAATCACCACTAAATCGGCGGCTCTCGGAACTATTATTGATGAACCAAAACTGGTGAAAAAATTCCTTAAAAGTCTGCGTCGAAGAAAATATATACACATAGTAGCCTCCTTGGAACAACTTCTTGATCTTAATACGATAAGTTTTGAGGACATCATAGGACGACTCAAAGCCTATGAAGAAGGAATAAGTGAGGAAGAAGAAGTGTATGATGATCAAAGCAAATTGATGTATGCAAATACAGATTATCAATACACACAAAGACAAGACTATAATGGGAATTACAGAGGAGGCTACAGAGGAAGGGGTCCA